>CM076401.1:33640659-33926839 GCA_038363315.1 Mugilogobius chulae | reverse complement strand
AAAGAGTGGGTCGGGTGCGGGTGGGTTTTTTACTCTGGAGGTCCCATGGTCAGTAAGCAGGGCTCTGTCTGGGTCCAGTCTGGTATTGTGAGCTTTGGTTTTGGCTGCGCTCGACCCAACCTGCCAGGAGTCTACTCCAGAGTGTCCATCTACCAATCCTGGATCAACTCCCACATCAGCTCAGATCAGCCCGGCTTTGTCCAGTTTGTGTCCACTGGACCAGATTCTGACACTAGCACCACCTGTCCTGGTCTGCCACCTCCTCTTGTCGTTACAACTGCTCCACCACAGGAAATGACCACAGCCCCAGAGCCAGAGCCCACAGAGGAAGAACTGCTGGAGCCTAGTGCAGAGTGTGAGTGTTCTTTCCTCTACCGCTTTTACAACCATCAGTTTTATCTACGACTGAACAAACTGCTTGACAGAAAAAGCATTGATATTTGTACATTTGGAAGCTTTGAAACACAAAAGATCCTGGAAAACTGGTTTCTGAAAGAGATAGAACTGTAATTGCGTATTATGTTCTTTTAGCAAAATCAAAGTGCATGTAAAGTGAGGGGGAGACAGTGAAGTCCAGAGAGTTCTTACCAGCAGTGTTGATTGATCTCATTTAGTTTAATTAAGTTCCTTGGAAAATGGGAGTTGTGTTTGAGGAGAGGTAAAAGTGGTTTGTAAGTATTCAGTTTGGCGTAGAGATAAGGCACTTGAACTGAAACTTGCACATTTTGTGTTGCAGTATGTGGCATCACTCCTCTGAACACCAGGATAGTTGGAGGTGAAGATGCTTCAGCTGGAAGTTGGCCCTGGCAGGTCAGTCTGAGAAGGTTTGGCCAGCACATCTGTGGTGGATCTCTCATCAACCGAGAATGGATCATGTCCGCTGCCCACTGTTTCTCCAGGTTAGTGAGAGATTACAAACACTGGAGATGGTCTCCCCTCTTCAGGAGAGGTTATATCTTGTTTCAGTACATAATAGTAAATGTAGCGTCATTTACACTCTTAAAAATATTGTTTCAGCACGAGTACCTTTGGATGGCAGATTTCTCTTGGTCGAGAAAATCAACAAGGCACAAACCCAAATGAAGTTTCCAAATCAGTGTCAACAATCATTTTACATCCAAATTATGACAGCTTTACCAGCGACAATGACATTGCTCTGCTCAGACTGTCCTCAGCTGTCACTTTCACAGACTACATCAGGCGGTGTGTCTGGCAGCAACTGACAGTGTGTTCAACAGTGGCACTGATAGTTGGGTCACTGGCTGGGGTGCGATCAGAGAGGGAGGTCAGTGTGATGCACCACACACCCTTTATCCTGCAGCATTCCACTTTTCATTATGTGAATGTATTGGGTGACCAACTGTGTTTTTCCTCTCAGAGCCGCTCCCGTTCCCCGAAACTTTACAGGAAGTGGAGGTGCCTGTAGTGGGAAATCGTCAGTGTAACTGTCTGAACGGAGTGGGGACAATCACAGACAACATGATCTGTGCTGGTCTTCTGGCTGGAGGAAGGATTCCTGTCAGGTATTGTGTTGGTCTTATTGGACCAACATGTCGTCAGCAGAACACACACTCTCACACACATGTGCTGTTATGTTTTAGGGCGACTCTGGAGGTCCCATGGTCAGTAAGCAGGGCTCTGTCTGGGTCCAGTCTGGTATTGTGAGCTTTGGTTTTGGCTGCGCTCGACCCAACCTGCCAGGAGTCTACTCCAGAGTGTCCATCTACCAATCCTGGATCAACTCCCACATCAGCTCAGATCAGCCCGGCTTTGTCCAGTTTGTGTCCACTGGACCAGATTCTGACACTAGCACCACCTGTCTGGTCTGCCACCTCCTCTTGTCGTTACAACTGCTCCACCACAGGAAATGACCACAGCCCCAGAGCCAGAGCCCAAGAGGAAGAACTGCTGGAGCCTAGTGCAGAGTGTGAGTGTTCTTTCCTCTACCGCTTTTACAACCATCAGTTTTATCTACGACTGAACAAACTGCTTGACAGAAAAAGCATTGATATTTGTACATTTGGAAGCTTTGAAACACAAAAGATCCTGGAAAACTGGTTTCTGAAAGAGATAGAACTGTAATTGCGTATTATGTTCTTTTAGCAAAATCAAAGTGCATGTAAAGTGAGGGGGAGACAGTGAAGTCCAGAGAGTTCTTACCAGCAGTGTTGATTGATCTCATTTAGTTTAATTAAGGTTCCTTGGAAAATGGGAGTTGTGTTTGAGGAGAGGTAAAAAGTGGTTGTAAGTATTCAGTTTGGCGTAGAGATAAGGCACTTGAACTGAACTTGCACATTTGTGTTGCAGTATGTGGCATCACTCCTCTGAACACCAGGATAGTTGGAGGTGAAGATGCTCCAGCTGGAAGTTGGCCCTGGCAGGTCAGTCTGAGAAGGTTTGGCCAGCACATCTGTGGTGGATCTCTCATCAACCGAGAATGGATCATGTCCGCTGCCCACTGTTTCTCCAGGTTAGTGAGGGATTAAAACACTGGAGATGGTCTCCCTCTTCAGGAGAGGTTATGTTTTGTTTCAGTACATAATTGTAAATGTAGCGTCATTTACACTCCTAAAAAATATTGTTTCAGCACGAGTACCTTTGGATGGCAGATTTCTCTTGGTCGAGAAAATCAACAAGGCACAAACCCAAATGAAGTTTCCAAATCAGTGTCAACAATCATTTTACATCCAAATTATGACAGCTTACCAGCGACAATGACATTGCTCTGCTCAGACTGTCCTCAGCTGTCACTTTCACAGACTACATCAGGCCGGTGTGTCTGGCAGCAACTGACAGTGTGTTCAACAGTGGCACTGATAGTTGGGTCACTGGCTGGGGTGCGATCAGAGAGGGAGGTCAGTGTGATGCACCACACACCCTTTACCCTGCAGCATTCCACTTTTCATTATGTGAATGTATTGGGTGACCAACTGTGTTTTTCCTCTCAGAGCCGCTCCCGTTCCCCGAAACTTTACAGGAAGTGGAGGTGCCTGTAGTGGGAAATCGTCAGTGTAACTGTCTGAACGGAGTGGGGACAATCACAGACAACATGATCTGTGCTGGTCTTCTGGCTGGAGGAAAGGATTCCTGTCAGGTATTGTGTTGGTCTTATTGGACCAACATGTCGTCAGCAGAACACACACTCTCACACACATGTGCTGTTATGTTTTAGGGCGACTCTGGAGGTCCCATGGTCAGTAAGCAGGGCTCTGTCTGGGTCCAGTCAGGTATTGTGAGCTTTGGTTTTGGCTGCGCTCGACCCAACCTGCCAGGAGTCTACTCCAGAGTGTCCATCTACCAATCCTGGATCAACTCCCACATCAGCTCAGATCAGCCCGGCTTTGTCCAGTTTGTGTCCACTGGACAGATTCTGACACTAGCACCACCTGTCTTGGTCTGCCACCTCCTCTTGTCGTTACAACTGCTCCACCACAGGAAATGACCACAGCCCCAGAGCCAGAGCCCACAGAGGAAGAACTGCTGGAGCCTAGTGCAGAGTGTGAGTGTTCTTTCCTCTACCGCTTTTTACAACCATCAGTTTTATCTACGACTGAACAAACTGCTTGACAGAAAAAGCATTGATATTTGTACATTTTGAAGCTTTGAAACTCAAAAGATCCTGGAAAACTGGTTCCTGAAAGAGATAGAACTGTAATTGCGTTTTATGTTCTTTTAGCAAAATCAAAGTGCATGTAAAGTGAGGGGGAGACAGTGAAGTCCAGAGAGTTCTTACCAGCAGTGTTGATTGATCTCATTTAGTTTATTAAGGTTCCTTGGAAAATGGGAGTTGTGTTGAGGAGAAGGTAAAAAGTGGTTTGTAAGTATTCAGTTTGGCGTAAGATAAGGCACTTGAACTGAACTTGCACATTTGTGTTGCAGTATGTGGCATCACTCCTCTGAACACCAGGATAGTTGGAGGTGAAGATGCTTCAGCTGGAAGTTGGCCCTGGCAGGTCAGTCTGAGAAGGTTTGGCCAGCACATCTGTGGTGGATCTCTCATCAACCGAGAATGGATCATGTCCGCTGCCCACTGTTTCTCCAGGTTAGTGAGAGATTAAAAACACTGGAGATGGTCTCCCTCTTCAGGAGAGGTTATGTCTTGTTTCAGTACATAATAGTAAATGTAGCGTCATTTACACTCTTAAAAAATATTGTTTCAGCACGAGTACCTTTGGATGGCAGATTTCTCTTGGTCGAGAAAATCAACAAGGCACAAACCCAAATGAAGTTTCCAAATCAGTGTCAACAATCATTTTACATCCAAATTATGACAGCTTTACCAGCGACAATGACATTGCTCTGCTCAGACTGTCCTCAGCTGTCACTTTCACAGACTACATCAGGCCGGTGTGTCTGGCAGCAACTGACAGTGTGTTCAACAGTGGCACTGATAGTTGGGTCACTGGCTGGGGTGCGATCAGAGAGGGAGGTCAGTGTGATGCACCACACACCCTTTACCCTGCAGTATTCCACTTTTCATTATGTGAATGTATTGGGTGACCAACTGTGTTTTTCCTCTCAGAGCCGCTCCCGTTCCCCGAAACTTTACAGGAAGTGGAGGTGCCTGTAGTGGGAAATCGTCAGTGTAACTGTCTGAACGGAGTGGGGACAATCACAGACAACATGATCTGTGCTGGTCTTCTGGCTGGAGGAAGGATTCCTGTCAGGTATTGTGTTGGTCTTATTGGACCAACATGTCGTCAGCAGAACACACACTCTCACACACATGTGCTGTTATGTTTTAGGGCGACTCTGGAGGTCCCATGGTCAGTAAGCAGGGCTCTGTCTGGGTCCAGTCTGGTATTGTGAGCTTTGGTTTTGGCTGCGCTCGACCCAACCTTCCAGGAGTCTACTCCAGAGTGTCCATCTACCAATCCTGGATCAACTCCCACATCAGCTCAGATCAGCCCGGCTTTGTCCAGTTTGTGTCCACTGGACCAGATTCAGACACTAGCACCACCTGTCCTGGTCTGCCATTACAAATGAGTGCCATTCTTGATTCAAGCCCTGTTCGTAAGTATAACATTTTTTGGAAAGCATTTCAATTTTAGTTTAAATAAAAATAACTTGATTATTAGCACATGCAAAACAATTATAGTAACATGCAAAACAATTATAGTAATTTAGGGATTGAGTTGCTGTTGTTTAGTGCTGCAATTGCATTTATGTAGTTTAAATTCATTTAATAAGTGATCAAGTCGTAGCGGCACCAGTGAAATGAAGATCTGGACACTGAACTATGCGGGGAAGCTGCTCTGTCTTTCAGAAGAAAAGGCTCATCTCACAGCACATAATGACGGAAGATCCCATAGCGAAACTTTAAGGACTTTTCTCTTCAAGTATATCAACACTTAACACTAGAGACGACATAAACAATGATATGATTGTCGCACATTCCTGGCGCAGTTTCGGATGTGAGGAAGTCTGACACTGTGGCACACATGAACGGAAAAGAGCCATATAAGCATCAAATATATATATATATATATATATATATATATATATATATATATATATATATATATATATTTTTTTTTTTTTTTGTCTAGATTTTGAACCAAATCTAAATCTAAATCTAAAACTAATAATCTAATCTAATAATCTAAATCTAAAACCCAAAAATTCTCCTGGGGGAGGGTCGAGATCCCCTTTCCTTCAAAAGTAGCCTAATTCCAGCTACAGATTGTCAAGACACAAATCTCTCAAAGGTTAGGTTTAGGTTTAGGGTTTAGGGTCAGGGGGTTAGTTTGGATGGTTAAGGTTAGTGTAAGGGGCAGGGTAATACATCATGCCACTGACTGTCCTAACTTTTTTGCATGTAAAAGAATGTGTGTGTATATATATATATATATTACTATTTATAAACTATTTATAAACTATATATAATATATATAAAATAATATATATATATATATTTATATTATATATATATATATATATTATATATATATATATATATATAGAATGCGAATTTTGGTCCTCACTTTTATGCATGTTCAAGAACACACACACACACACACATGGAAAAAATCAATTTCTTTTATAATTTTCAGGTTCATCATGTGGTTTTGCTCCCAGTCACCCTACAAGGAATCGGAATAGTATTGTCTCTCCTATGTGGCCATGGATGGTTTGGATTCACAAAATGGAGCATACATTTGTGGAGGCACTCTGATTGCTGACAACTTTGTTCTTACAGCTGCGGAGTGCTTTTCAGAGTCAGTGTCAGAACCAGAACACATTAATGCATGCTAAGATCTTCACTAATAAACAACAATTACCTATTTTATTTTTGCTTTACAGCTCAAGACTAAATCTTCGAGATTGGACTGTGTCTTTTGAACGCAGTGAGGATAGCTCAGTTGGTGTTTTGGACATTATAGTTAATGATTTTTCAGGATCCAACATTGCACTCTTGAAGTTGGCCACATCTGTGAGCTACTCCACTTCTATCCAGCCTTTGTGCGTAGACACTAGCAACACTACTAACTTCCCTGTTGGCAGTAAGTGCTGGGTGTCTGACTTCAAAGTTAAAGGCAGGACGAATGGTAATAAAAGTCTAATTGAACATTTAGCTATACTGCTGTTACATACTATTTTACCATTTTCCTTATTTGTTTGTTTTAGAAAGTCAACCATTTCTAAGAGATTTGAAAACTGAAGTTGCAAGTTGTGGGACTGCCTCTGACCTTGGAAATATCTGCACATCTTTCATTCAACTTGAACAGGTAATATGATGGATAAGTTTGCAGCAAGTGACTTTAGCTGATGGAAAGTAAACATTAGCTCCAGGCCTGCATCAGCTGCAGCACAAGTTAGGAAGTAGTCACATCAATGCTTTGAGGATAAGAGCCCGTTAAGCTCATGAATTGTAAAGAGACTCTTAATAATAATAACTATTTTGGGAACATCTGTGCTTCCTTTAATTGAAATAACTTATTACTAACTTAATTTTTCTTGCTTTCTTATGCCAGAATCCCCTTTATGACATGTTCTGGTTGTGAACAATACATTTTAGCACTAATATATCTTTTTGCTAAGTTTTGGCCTTTGCATTTTGCTATCCATGGTATTTTTATCCACCCTTTTGTTTGTTATTTTAGGGTGACCAAGGTGGCGCTCTTTTGTGTGAATCTGGTGGATCATGGTTTCATGCAGCTGTAGTCACCATGAGAGGAGCTAAATCCTCTCACTCAGACATTTATGCCTTCCCCAGAACATCACAGTTTTCCTCATTCATAAAGGAAACTGTGGGAGACATGCCAACTCCTGCTGCAGTCAATACTACAACCTCAGGGGGAACCTCTGCTGGATTGTCTCTTGGTTTATTATTGTTCAGTGTTCCCATGTTATTGCTTTCGTAAGATTTTCTGCACTTATCTAATTTCTTCAGTTGTTCATAATGTGTTCCTATTGTTTTTTTGTTGTAGTATCCCCAATGAAATAAATATTGATTTTTAGCATTAACATGGTTCACTTTATTAAAATACATAGTGCTTGCTGCAACACTGTATTATGATGATGACCAAGAGTATCAGGTATAAGAAAAAGAAAAAATCCGAGGCACTCTGACTAAATTAAAAGTTCTTTATTATAGTGGATTTGCCTACGTGTTTCGGCCGCGTGGGGCCTTTTTCAGGGCATGTGAAAAGGTAAAACCACTGGAGCAAGATGTTTAAATAGGCCAGCCTCCTGTCACATGGGTAAATCACATTAACTCAAAACAATGAGGCAAATACATTAAACAACAATTAATCAGGCATACTTTTACAAATTTAATAAGCTAAAAATAAGAATATTAAAACCTCCAAAATTATTTTAACTTTAAAATAAAGCTATGAAAAAAAAGTTTGTAAACATTTGAAAAAATAATTTATGTATTATGCTGGTGGTTCTTCTGCTGCACCGTCAGGAGCCCCTTCCTGTCCTGCCTCATCAGCAATCATCTGTTGGTATTTGCTCTTGAAAAATCCAGCCTGTAGAAAAGAATGCAGACACAATGTTAGACAGCGAATTGTGTTATTTCCGTAATTTCTATATAAAGTCCAACCTTGTACAACCCAGCTGTCAGTAACAGCACCAGCAGCAGGGCTCCCAAAGATCCTCCAACAATTTCTTTGGTGAAGTCCACTTCAGTATAAACTTCTACCTCTGCTTCAATCTGTGAAGACACACCTTTGCAGTAAGCAGGAACTAGAATTTATGTAAAAACTGAAATTCAAATATATTAAAAGTTCTGAAAGAGTGATTATGATATTTTTGAGTATAAGCAACTTTATTATTATTTTTGCCGCTTTTTAAAATAAGGTTTTTTTTTTGTTTTTTAAGTGTCTTGAGAGCGTAGTTTTATACAAGTGGTTGATGTTTTATGACGAGGTTATACAATTTTTTCACTTGCAAACACACAGTTTATTAACACATTTGTTTGAAAAAAAAATAGATGTTTTGCTTTGCTTAATTCATTGCTTTCATTTAACTGTTTTGAAAAAAATCTAGGTTAAAGAAGACACTTTACCTTAATAGGGTTGTTCTCGCCCGAAAAGATAATAAACTTGTCTGCGTTGTACTCCAGAGTGGCTGTGCTGATGAGGAGAAACTTGGATGCTTGTACTCCAATCTGTGAGGTAAAAATGTATCAGGCCAATAATCAGGTGATTTTAATAATTAGTATGTGCATGTTGGACAGAGTCAGGACCTGTTCAATCCAGCCTGAGCTGAGATTAGCAGAGAGGATGTAATCTTTACTGTCCATTCGCTGCATTAAGGAAGTACACCTGAAAACTCTGCATTTGGCAACACTGCAGTTCTGGTCATGATTGAAAAAAGAGATACATATACAAATACGAATTTTATTTTCAATTTTAGTTTTTAAAGTTGCCATATTGATTGTGACAGTATTAGAACTAACCACAAACTTGTTTTCTTGTATTTGTGGGACAAAATCTGCCAGAGTTGGCTCTTCATCATCCCTGTCTTTTGACAGCCTGCGATCTGAAAGAAATAACTTTGATAATGAACTCCAACACAGTGCAATAAAAGGTGGGGGGAAAAGGAACAGTTGTGTATGTAAAAGTGTATGTAACAATCTCAAAAGATGACCTAGTAAATGCTTCTGATGTTAATTTGATGAGTAGCAGAGAATCTCTTTGTCTACCTGTAAAGACTCAGAGTTCACCCAGATGTCTTTTTGGCCCAGCTTTATTGGCACGCGGAACAACACAGAGAAATTCAATGTTCTTATTTCGTTTGTAACCTGAAAAAATCAAATTCAATTATGAAAATATACATATATACAAAAACTAATCCTATTGTATTTTACCTTAATTGACTGATTAACTGGCTTCTGCAGATCATATCTACCGTGGGTAAAATTGGTGTAGCTGTGAGAACTAAAGAGATTTTATGTCAGGTACATGTCTGTATAAAAATGTAAGTAGTATGTAGTAAATGCACCACACCTTCCAATAGTCACAGAAATGCTGTATCTAACATCAATTTCTTTCTTTTTATATCGCTGGGCTGACTGGGCTGACTGTTCATTCCCACTATAAGACAAGAAAATGATAACCAAAGTGGCCTATAGATTTGTTTTTGTTGATTTTACAATAAATTTGACCTGGTGGCATTTGCAGTGACAAAAATTGTCTTGTCAAGTTCAATTTTGTCGTTAAAGCCATATGAGACAACAAAAAATGCCTATAATAATAAATACAGAAATTACATCCAACTGATGGAGCAGAGAATTAAGAAACTTTACAAAAATTGACAAAAAACATACCTTTGCAGCTTTCTTAAAAATAGGCCTGTCTATAAAGCACTGTGTCTTTCCGCGTTTTGAGTGGTCTTCACTGTCCAGGGAGTCACAATTAATTCTCCCCTTTAAAAAAACATTTAAAAATAAGAACATTATTTGCAATCAATTGTGTTTTGGTAAACACCTTACTTGAATCCCAGTGAACTTGCGGTAGGAGAGCCCAGGAGGATAGGTCAGGATGACTCTGGCATCATAGGAATCTTCCCCTGTATTTTCTAAGGACACGGTGACATTGAGCACGTCATCAATGCCTATTTTGACCAAAGACGATCTATAAAGTTAAAATGATGATTAAATAACAAAAAGAGCAATTATGTAAAAGATCTACGACATATATAACTCTATACTTGGTAAAGTTAAAGTCCACTCCGAGGTTGTCAGTACATTTCCCATCATCCCCACAGTTGGTCTCAAACCTCAACTGAAATAAAAAATATTTCAATGAAACACAGGTTATGCTAAAGTGTAATACATTAGCTATGAAATTAACTGACATCTTTGCTAAATGTTGTGGGTGACAGATCAGAAAGACTTGGACTGAGGTTTGTAGGTGAGGAGGCCAGACCTTGAAATGAGAATTGCAGCTCATTGTAAAGAGGACTGAGAACATCTATAGGACAAGGCTGCAAGAAAAGTGTACTTAATACTTTGTATTTGTTTTGAAACAAGACACATTATTAATGAAAAAAGAAGTAACATTTCCAACCTGTATAAAAAAATTGATAGTAACACATTCAGGTCGTTGCAACATAATGGTGACATTTCCATTTGCTTCTTGCTCTTTCTGCTTGACAAACGCCCGGTTATTTGGGACAATGCGGGTTGCATCCAAAGTAAAATTATAACTGATTATTGCCTTTGCTGAAAAACACATAACACTATTATATTCAGAAAATATTTAAAATAGGATGTCTGAAGCTTAAATGAATACCTTGACTGAGCGTAGAGAGTTTGAACATATTGAAGCAGACTTTAGCTGCGGCCTCTATAGGTTTTGAGCAGTCTGTTTTCTGAGTTGGAATCAGTTCTGGCTCAAAGGATATTGTAGCATCAACTCTTACAATTGGCTTGGACCTGGGACAACAGCCAATTTGTGAACATAACAATCAAATAACAATCTCATCTTCTCATCATCATCAAAAAAGAACGTTTCAGGATTTTTAATAAACAGTTCATCAAACAGAGGATTTCTGAAATCATTATAAAAAGAACAATATAACAAAAATCCACTCAACATTCGACATATTCTCCTCTCCTCGGGGGTTTGTGAGAACCTCCCAGTTTCCAGCCCCAAAGGAATGATTCATGACATAAAATTCTGTTTTGATATTTCTTTTAACTGAATATATGTCCGCAATTTTGGCTTCACAATCTCATTCAGCCATTGCTCTTCAAGTTTGGACATAAGTTTTGTTCTTATTATGCTAACACAACAGGGTAAATTGTTATGAAATATATACTGAAGCTGTGCTTCAACAAAAATAGCCCGTACCTCTGCTGCCCAGGGTGACTCTGCTTTACTCCACTCAAAAACCTTTCTTGTTAGTCTGTTATCAACCATATTAATAATCCGATTCCATAATCTAATCATATCCCATTTTATACAATTAAATATACCCAAAGAAATGTTGTGCAAAAATACTGTGTAATACTATATATCTTGTATTGTTGTAAAATAGGATAAATAAATCAATACATAACAAAACATTCAATTTATTGCTTACTGCAGATTAGTCTTTAGTCCAGTAGGAAGTTAACGATATATTGAACAGCATGTCCCTGGCCTGTAGCTCAAATAAAGGACTTTTATTTTAGGTCAGTGTGCCTCGAATCTCCTTTTCATCTTCTTACTGCCTTACTTTGAAGTTTCAATATGACTAACAACCTAATTGCATGTTACTTTATAACTGTATGATTAGTTTGTGGCACTTTTTCCAAGGAGCCATCTTTACACCAGACACGGGACAACAGATGAAAACTTACATCTTGGCTAAATCTGGCATGTTGCAGAGTTAATGTGAGTCAATATGCACTGTCTGAAATAAATACATTTAAATAAATAAATACATACATGCATGCATACATACTGTACATACATACATGCATACATACATTTAAATACCCTTCTATCTTATCTTAAGCATAATATTGTAAAAAATATTTTTAATGCATTTACCTGAGAAGAACAACTTTTCCCTTTGAGCCGACCATTAAATCGGGCAGTCCATCACTGCTTAGGTCCACCGAGGTTGGACTGATTGACATGCCAAAAAATGTCAATCCTCGCAGAACTTCAGAAGCCTTAATTCTCTGAAAGAAATAATAGTAATAATAAATACATTATTCTTATTATTGTTAATAATAATAAATACATCATCATTATTATTCTTATTATTCTTATTATTCTTATTCTTATTATTCGTATTATTATTATTATATTAATAATAATAATAATAATAATAATAATAATAATAATAATAATAATAATAATAATAATAATGATACATAAATAAAAACATTATCACAGAAATGATCAATGCCAAAACAGCTTGTTGATAATAGATAGGTTTTAGGCCATTGTTTGGAATAATATACTGTAAGTATAGTAACATTTTTAACAAAAAAAAAGCATGGGTAGGCCTTCCTCTGGGCCCTAAAAGAAACTATATTGGTGAGAACACGCAGGAAACACACATTATAACAAAAAAATGTGCTATTTTCACCATCACCACAACCACTTTTAGAACGGCAAACGTTGGACTTTGTTACCTGTGAATAGGTTGGATTAATCCTCCTAAACCCGGTGCCATGATAAATATAAATGCTGCCTTTGCCACCATTCTCCAAAGGGGCTCCCACTGCAAAATCAGCCAAATGATCTGAGTTCAGATCTGGAAGTACAGCCAGAGAAGATCCAAACCTTCCTTTTTCTGGCGCTCCCTTGAGGATTAATGGAGAGTCAAAGTGACAGTCCACATTCTAAAACAAAAAAACAAATAAATACATGCATAAATACAAATTATTGTATACACTGAAATATATTTGTTTGAGAGGAAGATCATCTTATCTTTTACCCAATCAATTACGTCGCAAACAAAGACTCTTCCTTCCTTGCCTCTCTCCGTATACATCGGTGCAGATATCATGAGCAGGTCAGTGTAGTCGTCACCATTCACATCCATTGTACAAACCTCTGCCCCAAAATATTCACCAATCTGAGACTGTAGCAACAACAGTGACAGCAACAAATGAATAAGTGAGTATTACATTTATTCTCTATTTTTTACAGTGACCACACACCTGTGACCATTCCAGTGGATCAATCCTGCGCTGAGTGTAAATGCTCAAAACACACACAACAATGCCTCTGTGTTGATATCGTGGTGCACCAACAGCAGCAAATGTAGTTCTTTGAGTATTTGCAATAGCAATGGAATAACCTACAATGCAAATATTTCAAACAATATTCAAAATTACAATATGATAACATCACATTGCCATCTCAACATTATACACAGACTTACCCAGGTAACTGTTTTTGTCAATGTCTTCAGGCTGATAGAAACTTGTCTCAATACCAGAGTGGGTATACTTCTTCAACCCTCCTTTCCACTCATTAGCACCAACAGTTGTGATTTGGAATCCCTAAAAATAAGACAACAATGTTTAAAAGACATATGTGAGTCTTTTAAACCCGCTAAAAGAGCAGTAGAGTGTTACCTCACTATAAAAGGCTGCACCAAAGCCCCACTGAGACATTTCCATTTTCAAAGCCTGCCCACCTGTTTGAGCCCCTGAATGAAATGTACAAAATGCATTTGCAATGATAAAGGTAATAAATCAATATTATGACAAATGCAAAGCACTAAAGATATAAAGTAGTTACTTTACCTTCAATTGAGAAAATTTTATCTTGCAGTTTTTGTCTTATTCGTTCAAGGGCATCAAAACCATCCACTTTAAAAACATTGTCAGTACTTGATGCAATAGTTTCAAGCTCTTTGCGTGCTGTCCGACTATTAAATGCCCCTCCAACCTACACGTTTGACAAAATGAGATGATGACTAAAACATACTGCATTTGATTTAAGAAAAGCTTCATAGCTTACCCCAATAGCAAACCGAATAATGTTTTTATTGTTTGCCTCAGTCCTAGCTTTTGAGAAGTCCTCGCTATCCTGTGACTCTCCATCAGTAATGACAATCAATACTTTATTTGCATTTGGCCGATTACCCCTTGATTGAATGAAAACATCTTCTCTGAAAGAAAATTTGATCATTCCTATGTGTACCATCAGAGAAATTGACATTATACAGAATTACTTACACAACTTTCGTTATGGCAGCAGCTGTATAAGTTCCTCCTCTTGTTTGTCCTATGTTCTTCACTTGTAACTCCCAATTGCCATTGATTGGAAATGTATCAAAATGAAAGGCAATATTAACTCTGTGATCAAACTGTATGATGGCAAACTGGAAATAAAAAAATAAAACAACAGCAAGCTATGATGATGATGATGAAGACGATGATGCTGACGAAGAGCCTAATACTCTTGTAGCGCCACGAAATAAAGCTATATTGTTACTGTTCTGCCATTTCTTATTAGGCCCTAGCGGCAGTGGTGGCGGGCCTATTGTGATGCAGTGCAGAAAATGGTACAATGTGATTTCTTTTTTCAGATTCAGTATTCAGTTGTTTAAAGTGCATGTATAATGAAATTATAGACTGATATTTTTAAATGAGACAACTTGCTCAATCTATGGGAGGGTGAATAATTTGTTTGGGACATCTAGTTTAATGATTAAGGATACAGCCTAAATTCCCTAAAACGCCTAACTAAAATTGTCTAAAATTCACTTCATTCATTCATTCAGTCTCTTAGCTTTTGTGGAGCTGAGACTCTAGTTTTAGTTTCTGATGACTGATTGACTCCAATAATATGTGAAACAAGCTATGAGCATTTTTAGACTTTGACAATTCCTCTTCAAAACCCATCCAGGAGCTTGATTCTTTTATCAAACGTTAGAAAAAATAAAAAATGTATATATAATAATGAACCTAAAACACATATCGTGTTTTTGGGTTTGAATGATAGCATCGCTTTCTAAACATTGTGCCAGTTTGTCATAATTAGAGATTTACTGTAACCCAGAATAAACTCTCTGAATTTCAACCCAGTTTTATGTTGTGACGTCGAGTGCGGACAACAGCACTTCTTCTCTGTCATTGTTTGTCTTACCTGTGAAGCTTTATTAAGAAATGAGCGGATCACATTCACGACAAAGGTCTTCATTTTTGTGAAATCTGTCCCGTCAACACTGCCTGAACCATCTAAAAGAAATGCAATGTCTGATCCAGGGCAATCTGGGAAAACAAGAACACACTGCAAATAAGTCATTCCTGAATCATGTGCATGTACAGTGTTGTATGAGTCTTAGTACCTGCTACAGACAGTGGAGTGGTTCTTCTGAGGTCGTTATTCTTATTTATCTCTAAGCATAAGCCGTTGTACATGGTGATGCTTGGACAATCTTTTGGGATGGTTGGGCCACAAACCTGATGAAGACGCTCACATCTTTATTATTTATGCAATACTTGAAACATTGGATTTTCATTTAAAGGATGAATATTATTGCAATATTATTTCATATGACATAAAAAATCTAAAGATAGCAACTAAGCGGAAGCAATTTAATGCAGCTACTGTAGTTGAATATTAATTTAACTGTTACCATACCTGGCAGAAAAATGTATCTTGCTGTACCAAATCAACTTGTTATTGCATTACAGTACTTTAAAAGGATTATCTACAATATCAGTCCCAAGCACAACAATAACTTATTTTTTCTACACAACATAAATGCTACACAAATACTATAGTAATTACAGCAACAGCTTACCAGAGACCTTTCGTCACTGGGGTCAAATGCCATTGACAAACCAAGAGAGGTGTTGACTGCATAATGTGGCACTGTGTACAGTACAAAGGCAGTACAATATAAGCAGTTTAGGGTCATTGTGGAGAGTTAAAATGTGATCATAAAACGTAGGGCATACATGGAAGCTGTATTTCTTTGCAGTTCGTAGTTGAAGGCGAACACTCATATAACTTTCCTCGTCCTTGTCCTGAATACTGCTCAAGCGGAGCACTGACCATCAGGCGGCTGTGGAGACACATCCATAAATACAGCCAAATCTTAGGTATTTTTATAACAGGACGTCCTTGTTCTTACTCACCCGTTTTTCCTCTGAATCACCTTATGTCCAAATCCTGCAGCTGAGTTACTGAAAGACTTCCAAGCAGCAGGTTCAATGTTGAAACCACTTCCAGTTTGTAACACTAAAAACAAATACAAATACAAGTTTTCAAACATGTCACTATAAGAATTAAGTTTCAATAATTGATGGTTGGCTTTAAAATGTGCATCTGTAGTTAAAAACATGTAACAATGTAATTAGGTAAGAGTAGGAAACCAATTGTAAGCCATACACATTAAAAACAACTGAAGCAGAATTGCATGGACAGATAAGA
Source organism: Mugilogobius chulae (assembly GCA_038363315.1). Classification (NCBI taxonomy): domain Eukaryota; kingdom Metazoa; phylum Chordata; class Actinopteri; order Gobiiformes; family Gobiidae; genus Mugilogobius; species Mugilogobius chulae. The sequence goes on along the minus strand of CM076401.1, from coordinate 33,910,493 downwards.
TTAATTCTTACCACAGTATTTCAATAAGTTACATGGTTCTGTACTGTATGTATATGTCTATATGTCTGTCTGTATGTATTGTCTGTCTGTTTGGATAGGTATAAATCGAAAACTAAATTAATTTGCAGTAATCGAATAGAAAGACCAGAATCGATCTGTTTTACTCATACAGAAACTGACCAACACACGCACACACGCTGTTGTTGTATAAAACAAGCCATAATACAATATCAGCCACGATGTTTGAAGAAACAAAGCATGAACTTGTGCAAGACTGAAGGAATGTGTATTATTATGTTGCGTTAAAAACTGATGGATGGACCTCTAAATATGGAAAATAAATATGACTGTTTACTTTTCAAATGTTCATAAAAATACAAGTTCTGATAATAACTGTGGCTTTGTTTTACATGTAATATATGGTTCATTTTGTGTCTTAAGAAAAAAAAAGGTTAATACAGATAAACTAACAAAATCTATTAAAGTCAAAAATCCTGGCTACAAAATTGAAGACTGAATCAAATCATAACTTAAGTTAATCATCCCATCCCTAGGTATTCATCACATTGTGAGGTCCAAAAGTGATGCAAGTCCTTCATTATGAGATCAGCAACATGTTTTTAAATTCAAATAAGGTTAAGGTTAGGATTAGGATGAGGGTAAGGTTACGTTTAGGCAAGTCGTCACAAAGGTTAAAGTTAGGGTAAGGGTCCATGCAATGTCCGCTTATGAAAACATGAAAAAGGTCAGAAGACACGCACATCCAAATTCTCATAAGCGTGCAGGACACAAAAGGCAATCATGTAAGAAAAAAGAGATGGACCATCTCTTTTTGAAAACATGAAAACATACCATGCATTTAAGTCTGTCTGTCTGTCTGTATGTATGTATGTTTGTTTGTATGTATGTATGTATGTATGTATGTATGTATGTATGTATGTATGTATGTATGTATGTATGTATGTATGTATGTATGTATGTATGCATGTATGTAAACATTGGACTTTTGCAACTCACAGAAACATGTTTCCAATGTGACTCAAATCACTTTCTGAGTGTACATGCACAACATTGAAAATGTCACACTTTACAAAAATATTATTGAACCAAAAATGCTGTTGTTGCCACTCACTGACCAACCCCAGGCTGTAAGACCAAAGTTCCATATAATCTGATTTGAATTTTTTTAAATACCACATTTTATACCACAAACCAGATTTAAAGATTTTATAAATAATCTTTAAATCTAGTAGTTTTCAAATCCAAAGTGGTATTTAAAGGATTAAAACACTGAAATCATACTTAGAAAAGAAACTGAAAATGTTACTAAATACATTGTTTGTGTTTAACCATCTGAAGGTGAGGATTTCATTTTACACAAAAAATAATGCATTAAAACTAAAATCAGTGAGTCCATCATTGACCTGCCCCAGGCTGCAATCAAACATCACTAAAAAATCTGATTTTAATTGAACATATTGGAAAAAAGGCAAAATTTGAGTTTCGGACAACATGTAATGCTTCAACTATTTGACAAATTAAAAACATCATTTAAAGGGTTAAAATGATCACAAATTATTGATATACTGTATTTACCATTGTTTAGAGCAGAAGTAGCTGAAAAGAATCAGTCAAAAAAAAAGCAAAAATCTAATAACAACAACAACAAAAATAAATAAAAAAATTGGGAGTTCAAAAAAAGCAGTGCACATTTTCTGTGCTGACATTAAAGTGATAAATGGATTTTGCTTGTGATGCACACTGTTTAAGCATCAAAAAGCCACAATCTCATCAAATTTCAGACCATTTGCAGATGAAAAGTTATCAATCGACGAAATGTCAAAAGCATGTAAAAAAGTATGCCCAAATATTGCAGAGGGCTAAGTTTGTTTGTGAAAGAATGAAGAACAAATGGGATTTAGGTCTGCCAGTGAGATACATACGTAGTTCCTACTCTTTGTGTTCTTACAGTGAAAGACCCTGATAGCAGCCTTAAATTCAATTAAACCATACTGACACAAAGAAGCAACCTTACATGGTTTGTCTTGAATATATTTTTGGATTAATTTTAAAAAGCTTGCTCATGTTTTCCTGTAACACAAATGCTGAGGAAGTGCAACTATGCCCTGTTGGCTTCTTACTTAGGAAGTTAAAATGATTAGCGATAATGTCTTCAACATTTTCTATTATAAGTTTGTTGAAAATCGTATCAAATTATCCACTGGGGCTTCATTCCGTCGTGTTGCAGAAGAGAATCAGTCTAATGCGTTTTACAATCATTAGGCAGTCTTATTTGTAGACTTTTAGAGACAGATTATTTTACAAGATGTTGCTTATATTTTGTTAAGTTTAGTTTAGTTTACTTTATTTAAAGGACAATGTACAGTTACATTAAAAAGATGACTGCACCAGATTTAGCACAAAGCTACTTTCCATCTGTAGTCCTTCAAAAATAACAGATTACATGCAATAAGAAAACATGAAATAAAAGAGAAAATGTACAACAATAACACAACCGTATTCAGTAAAAGTTCAGAGTTTGAGGGCCTGCTAATAGAATGAGGGACACAGGGTAAGAAGAACACACTGCTCAGGGCCATCCTCTCAATAATGTATTTCTACATTGGTTTTTACATTGGCATTGCATAAATTAATAATGATCATGTGTGTTTTACTGATAAATGAGAATGTGTCTTCTGCTCTTTGAATTGTTAAATTGTTTGACCCACCCTTCTAAACATATGTATTTTTGACAGTTAAAACTTTGTAGTGGTATTGTGGTGAATGTCAGCATTTATTAATGTCATAGCTAAAAAAGTAATTTTTAGTCTTTAAATTTACATTTTGAAACAAAAAAAAAAACAATTTCTGAGACTAAAGCATGTATAAGATGTGCTCCCTTCTGGTCACTGTTTAAAAAAGCAAATAAATAAAATGTTTCTTCATAATTTAAATTTAGATTCTATAGTATTTTTTTCTAACCTCTGAACTAGTGCCTTAGATTTTTCACACAGCTGTAGAGTGTGTGGGGGAAAAAATGTCCTCAAAAAAGATATGAAACCAGTAAAGAGATAGCATAAAAAGGTTTTGTGCAGGTTTATAAAAACATAAAATTAAATACAGCAATATTCTTATGCTTTTGCTGATATATTTCAAGATAAAATGTCCTACCTGAAAAAATCATCATAGAAATTATCCAATACATTGTGTTGATCTCCTGTGAACTATTGATTCGTATGCAAGCAGGTGTACGTTACATTTCTGCGGCTCAGACAGAGACATACAGAGGAAAGGTTTCTTTACAACCGGGGACAGTTTGAGGAACTTTTTTGTAGGTGGAGTTACCAGCACTTGCTGCTTGACGTTTATTATGTCTAGTTTGTCCGTCAATTTCACCATATAAAGGCACAATGTCTTGAGTTTCAGATTTGTCACTGAGCACTAATCTCTAACTCCTGATGACATTACTGTATATAACAGTTAATATTACAGATATTTTATGATATTGTGTATAGTGAATATCATTAGAATAACCTGCTATGCTAAAACTTTACTATAAACTACACTTATAATCAATGCTTTAAGTAGATAAGATCCACAGATACTTAGTTCCATCACTTCTAAAAAGACTCCATTTGAGTACCCACACCTCTATAAGCAGTCAGTTTGTTCTTCCCAAGACTGGACTCTAAATGGAAATGAAAGAATCTGCACTTCTTTTTTCTCACTTAAAGAACTGTATTTGGGTAAATTGTTTGTGTCTTAAAAAAAAAAAAAAAAGACCATTACCCCTTCTCATATGAATCATTATGAGACGTCAGTATGTGAATGACTGGAAAGAATGTAAAAATAAAAAAAACATAGGCTTCCCTTTTTTTTACTTCCCATTTGAAAACTTGTGTAGATGAAATGTGTAGAAAAAAACATAAATCATTAAGTTGATTTAAAACAACTGCACAGTGACAATAGTCTCTAACCCTTGTGTCACTTCAAGGTTAATTATAACACACCCAGCCCACAGAGTCAACTCAGGAAGTGGTCTTTTCTGCAATACAGCTGATAAACACAATGCAGTTTAAGCCACCATGCATAAGTGTGACCTAAAGATGAAAAGTGCTGTGTGAATCTCAAGATGACATGAAAAGGTCGCTGAAGGTTAAGGGTCTCTGTGTGCGGTTGCGGGTTAGATTTCTGTGAACAGCCTAGTTATTTTGTCACATCCTCTTTCTTTTAATGGATAAAGACATTGCACATTATCACACATTTTCTTCTACTTCCTTTGAGATGCCAAACATAACAGAAATATCTAACAGATCAGACAAAAATCAAGTTCTATAATCTTGTTTGCAGCTTATAAAGAAGACTTGGGCTGATTGAGTTTTATTTGTCATTTACTCTAACACACTTTGCCCTTTCCTTGCCCGCACCACTATGCTACTCCAGCCACAGTCTCCCTGAATGTCACAGGCTATCTCTGGTTGCGTCCTGTTCTTTTTATAGCTCGGCAGCTGAAATGTGAGGGGTCACAATGGCAGGATAAATACAAGAGCCAACAGGCTGAAAGGGTGTCGCAGACGAAGGCCTGATCTCCTCTCTATCCTCCCAGCTCTGCTTCTACAGCCAAAGGTAAAACAAAAAAATGCATCTCAACAATTGTTTTATTTCCATTGTTTGATGTAGGATGTGTTGCAGAGTTAATACTCAAACATTTGTCTGTAGCTATGGTGTGGATATTGCCCCTCCCCCTCAAAATACATTGGCTCTTTTTAGCCTGCATGCATTTGACAGATTTTGTAGTCCTAATTCTAGTGTGTTTGTCATCATGATGTTGCATTAGTCTATTAGTCACTCAAAGTTTCTGCTTCTGTGTCAGTTACTATTAGTATTACTGGCTATTTTTGAATAAAAAAAATTTAGGAGAACTTGTGCAATTTCCAAGTTGTAAACCAACAAAGTGTGCAGTTTAATTTGAGATATATATATATATATATATATATATATATATATATATATATATATATATATATATATATATATATATATATATATATATATACATACCCATACACATACACACACCATATAACACACATACGTACATTCTATGCATTTAAACAAAATAAGTACACCTTGTTTCTAAGTTAGTTAAGAAAAAAATTATTCCATCTTAATTTATGGTTAACCATGTGACTTCCTGTGGAGTAATTGTCTTGCATAACACATTTCAGCTGAGCCAGAGTACCATTTATATTTAGTCCATGGTGCATTTGCTGATAGTAAAACAGTAAGGGCAGCAGATGGGAGTGAACTGTAAATTTCAAGGAGTGAACGGGGGCTGTGAAGTGGCTCTGCAAAAGGTCACAAACAAGGCGCTGGAAAGGCAAGAGGTTGCTCACATGCCAGCCAGGATTTTGGGGGAAGGGCCGAGAATAGACCTCTGTGATGCTCCACAATGAGCCCTAAATTAGCTTGTATGTGCAAGTCTGAATAGCACCAGTTGTCGAGTTACAAAGCAACAGCTGCTCTTTTCGGAAACCTGAGTCTTCATTTACTGTATGCTTTCATCACTTCCTTCTCAAAGAAGCCCACATTGTTGTTTTTAGTAGTCACAGATTCTGATTTACTAATCACAAAAATGTTTCTGTCAATGTTCTTGAGAAACTGAAAATCTTACTTTTTTGTGTCTTCTGTCTTATGAAGAGTCAGGATGCCACACGCATACCCCTTCCTCACTCCTGAGCAGAAGAAGGAGCTCAGTGATATTGCACAAAGGATTGTTGCACCGGGCAAAGGGATCCTTGCTGCAGATGAATCTACTGGTAAATAAATATTAGTGACATGATTCATTAACTATCACTAGCTTGTCTATCTTGGCTGGTCGAAAGAAAAATGGGAGTCCGTTTAAGATACCTTATATGTGATATAAAATTAATGAAACAGACTTTGTCTTCTCTGTGTAGTAATCTAGTTTTCTTCAGAAAGATTCAGTTCAGTGTAATCTTGTTGTTATCTTTAGGCAGTGTGGCCAAGCGCTTCCAGAGCATCAACGCTGAGAACACAGAGGAGAACAGGAGGCTGTATCGTCAGCTGCTCTTCACTGCTGACGACCGTGTCAGCCCCTGTATTGGCGGTGTCATCCTCTTCCATGAGACCATGTACCAGAAAACTGATGATGGCAAAGTCTTCACCCAGCACCTGAAGGAGAGAAACATGGTGGTGGGCATCAAAGTAGACAAAGGTGTTGTACCTTTGGCAGGTACCAATGGAGAGACAACCACCCAGGGTAAGAAGTGGTTCTGCAACACACAACACATTTTGAGTTCACCGTCACTGGGTTTATAGAAAGAAAACTTCACTGTTTATCTTTTGTCATATTCTTAACAACAGGTCTCGATGGTCTGTATGAACGCTGTGCCCAGTACAAGAAAGATGGTGCTGACTTTGCCAAGTGGCGTTGCGTCCTGAAGATTACACCAACCACTCCCTCGAGACTGGCCATCATAGAGAACGCCAATGTCCTGGCCCGCTATGCCAGCATCTGCCAGATGGTATGAATAAATGCTGCGTGTTTCCCAAACTGTAGTACTTGTACCAGAGTGGTGCTTTGGCTGCCCCTGGTGACCCATGAAGCAATCTACAGTTTGAATATTTGTTTTAGTTAGAGACAAAACTATTCATGTTTTGGTTCTTATTTTGGCTCAGCATTCTTTAGAACTGGCTTATCTGTGGTTTATCATTGTTTGAGCCTCATTTTAGTATGTAAGTAGGCCTAAGTAAGTAAGTATGTAAGTAAGTAAGTAAGTAAGTAAGTAAGTAAGTAAGTAAGTATGTAAGTAAGTAAGTAAGTAAGTAAGTAAGTAAGTAAGTAATCTTTATTTGTATAGTGCATTTCACAGACACAGTCACAAAGCGCTTCACAGTGAGATGAACCCCTCCCCTCCCCACTCAGTGATAGCAACAGCCCTGGGACAGCTCAGCAGAGGCGATTTGCTTAAACACCGGTCGCCTCTGCCTCTGACTATCATCAAGTGCTCCATTACCTGCATGTTATTGGTTGGGAAACCGGAGTGCCCAGAGGAAACACCCAGGAACATGCAAACTCCACACAGAAAGGCCCTGGGCCGTGCGGGAATCGAACCCCAGACATTGTTGAGCGAATAGCGCTCTGGCCTTACATTTTACATTTTAACTCCATATTAGGTCTAAATAATCGCCTATAGTCCGAGTTGTGGTTTGGTGGTACTTGGAGAGATACATTTTATATTAGAAGTATAATATGATGCATTATTGTAGGCCTATAATACATTATATTATACATTTTATATTATATTGGTCTAATCTAATGTTTTTTGTTTGACCCCAGCATGGCATTGTTCCTATCGTGGAGCCTGAGATCCTGCCTGATGGTGATCACGACCTGAAGCGCTGCCAGTATGTCACCGAGAAGGTGCTGGCCGCTGTGTACAAGGCCCTCTCTGACCACCACGTTTATCTAGAAGGCACCCTTCTTAAGCCCAACATGGTGACAGCAGGACACTCCTGCTCTCACAAATACAGCAACCAGGAGATTGCCATGGCAACCGTCACTGCCCTGCGTCGCACAGTGCCCCCTGCAGTCCCTGGTGAGAACAATTTATCATATACTAACACATACTCTACACCAGACATGAAGTGAAGTAGATTAAATGTCCAAGAACCCAAATGGTTTGCAGTGCATTCAATTTCTTTTCACCTGGCCAGTGATCCAGAGCCCATTGCTTCAGCAATAGGTTCCATCATCTGGATTTTCCAGGACACTCTACACCAAGGGTGTCTAAATCTTTTTCATCAAGGCTGTATCTTGAAACACAGACTAAACAGACTAAAAAGTGCCCATAAAGCTGAAATGAATGCATTTAGAACGAGCCAGAGCCCCTGCTGCCTTACAGTGGCATCTGGTTTTCCAGCCCCAAAATGGCTTAACATTTTAGATCATGAGAGTTTGTGAATTTCCAAGGAGATTTGATGACCTAGATATATAACTTTTTTTTTCTTTAGGCATCACTTTCCTGTCTGGTGGCCAGTCTGAGGAGGAGGCCTCAGTGAACCTCAATGCCATCAACACATGTCCCCTGCACAAGCCCTGGGCCCTGACCTTCTCATATGGTCGCGCCCTGCAGGCTTCTGCGCTCAAAGCCTGGGGTGGAAAGAAGGAGAATGGGAAAGCCTGTCAGGAGGAGTTTGTGAAGCGAGCTCTGGTGTGTTTATCAGTCTTTTTTTGCATGATTTGCCATCTGACACAACAAACTTTGGTTAATTAATTGTAATATCTGTCTTTTGTCTCAGGCTAACAGTCTTGCCTGCCAGGGCAAATACGTTTCCTCTGGATCTAGTGCTGCTGGTGGAGAATCCCTCTATGTGGCCAACCATGCCTATTAAACATCAACACTGCAGCTTGATTCCCCACTTTCACAACTCATTCAATACATCCACACAAATATTGCACCATGCAACACTCACACAGCAGTCTATCATTAAAAGAACTGCACTTTTACAACAGAAAGTGAAAAGTTCTCCAGAAAAAAGTTCTTCCTCCATTCCCTTTTATTTGTTTGAAGGTGAAAATTACACTGTTTTTACACACGTTGTGCCTATTATTCCCTGGTCTCTTTCCATCAAATATAACATTTATATTTTTCCAAGGAATAAAGTGTTACATTAACCCACTGGTGCTTGTGTTATTTGTGCATTGTCTTAGACACTGATACACAAATGTAGAAATGTAAAAAAGCAATTTGAAAACATGTAGACAGCCGGGAACTATTTCATGATTTAATAACCCCTTATCATTCCATTCTTTATTCCCCACACATCTGACTAAAATCCATAATAGTTCAAACTAAAACTGTTTCTGATCCTTTGGAGCACAAGCAAATGTCTGGAGTCTTTTTAAAGCTGTAACCCTGTAGTTTTAGCTTCTGATGACTAAGAGGCTCTGATCAGAAATGAGAACTTTCTCCAAACAAAATAAGAAAATCGAATTTTCTCCTAAATTTTTTAGGGTAAATATAAGGATTGGTATAGCTGGTGTTGACAGCTAAGACCTGACACTAGATCTGGCATATTTGGGGTTTTGACCATTACTCCGCAAAAGTTGAAAGTAATTAGGAACCTAAAAGCGGAGCTAATACAAAAGTCCTATTAATATTTTTAACATTTTGGAGATTTTTGTTATTTGTCAGTTTACAGTTGAAACTGAGTTTGATTGACACCAGAGGCTGATTTGACTCTAAAGAAGGACACAGTGTGACTTTTATCTTTAACCATTCCAGGTGCTTCATAGTTTTTTTTTTTTTTTTCAGATATTGAACAAAAGTAAGACAGCTCTTCGAACTGACGCCGGAAGTAGAAGGGGTAAACAATGCTAAAACAAGTGCTCATTGGAACTCAGTTGACCACTATGAAAACACACCCACACACGCAGTGCCACACTTTCACTTCTTGTTCAGACAGACAGCCTGAGGAAACTCACTGAGGCCCTAGACATTGCATGGTCATTTTCAAAGCAAAGTTTTAACTACTGTGTAAACAAGTTTACAAGCCAATGGTAGTTATTTTAGTAAAATAAATAAATAAACAATAATAATAAACATATGCGTAAAAACGTGAAATAACTGATACTGATGATGATGATGATTTTTGTTCTCTAAATAGTGTTTGTTAGATTTTACAGACTCTTTAGAACCAAAGATGACACTTATTTAATTTCATTTTTTTCTCTGTACCCGGTAAACTATATAGCACCTTGAGTTCACAAATTAAAAGTCCAAAACAACCAATATTGTTGCTCACAAAGCTCACAAAAAACACATATTAAATGAGACTCCTAATATTGAGGTGAACTTTGGCTGTTGGTGAAGTTCAGTTTTAAGACCATAAAGCTTCAAAACACAATAGGCAAAAAACCTGGACAAAGAGACAATCCCATCAAAACATGTACATTTTAATAAGAAGCCAGTAATTCATAATCAAACACAAATGCAAAGACTTTCTCCTGATAATAACCAGCAGAGGGCTCTGCAGAACCACAATATGAAGGGTGCTAGCAACTTAAATGTGTGTGAAAACAACAATAATGTTTTATAATGTGTTTTAATTTGATTTTAGTGACATATAAAACAATTATTACAGCATTTTGGAAACGTACATAGTTCTGCTGAAGTGGTCAGATCATTGCAGCAGCAATTCATTTACATTCAGCATAAAACATACCATTAGGTTTAGCTGATTGCTTCCCTAAGTAAAGTAAGTAATAGTAAAATCATTAAGAAAGTGCACCGAACAACAATATATGATAAATTGAGCATATTAGGAATAAACAGTTTGATTTGATTTTTTTTCTTTATGAAGTAAGGTTAAGCTAAAAGTGGCAGCAGTAAAATCAGTGAGACCAGAGCAGTGAATGACTGCTTGCATGACGGGGCTCTGTTTGAAGAAGTAGTGGAACACACAAAGCTGTTATCAGGATCAGTGCCATTGGATTTGAACTCTACAAACGACACATTTGTCGCGGCTATATAACTTGTGATCCAGGTTTGAAACTTTGAGACTCTTGCAAAGACTTCTGGGATACCAAGGGCACAGGGAATCCCAAAACTAGATATTCCAGCCTGAATCCATGTTGAGCCTTGTTTACACTGCAAAGGTCCACCGGAGTCACCCTGCAGAAGTAAACATAATTATAACACTGAAAGAAACAGAACAAACACATTTTTATATCAAACCTGGCAGACTCCTTTCCCTGACACTCCGGCACACAACATGTTGGATGAAATGGTAGTAATATTTTTGTAGTTACAAGAACATTGGTTGCTTCCAATTACAGGGATTTGCACTTCTTGCAGTACATCATAGGCGACATTAGGTTCTGAAAAACACAAAAGAATACGTCAAACCGACATCTGTGCCGTTTTAATTTTCTTACACTGATTTGATGTCCAAGGATAAAGACCATCTTTGGAGAGGCGTCCCCAGCCTGTGGCCCAGCATGAGGTGCTGTTGTGGAACTGGCTGGAACTGGCTGCGAGGCACACAGGTCTGATGTAGTTGGTGTAAGTAATAGAACTGCTGAGCCTCATCAGAGCGATGTCATTGTCAAATAAATATGTGGCATTGTAGTTAGGATGAACGATAATCTGAGAAACAGTTCTGTTGACTTGATTGGGATTAGAGCCACTTTGAGTTTGTTTCCCAAAATACAGAAGATATTTACTGATCGATGTTCTAGAAAAGAAAAGGTCAAATGTATATAGAAAATATTAATAAAAACATACTGTATATAGGCCTACTGTTTTTTTTTTGGAACATAAATTGATCAACACAATGAAATAATAATTAATTTAAGTATATTATTTGCTTTCAAAGAAATGTCTTTAAATTCTATTTCTAGAAATACAAAAACACAAAGGTTCTATTATAAAATAAATAGGCTTCTGGAATGTGTTTTTTTGGTTTGTTTTTTAATCACTGGAACAAATTCAGTATAACTTTTCTCTAAAGTTAAACACTGACATCTGTAACAAATAGAACTTACGATATAATACAGTGAGCTGCTGTCAAGACCCATTCTGTGTTGATGACGGTCCCTCCGCAGATGTGGCTGGTGTCATAGTGTACACTGACCTGCCACGGCCAGGCTCCTTCTGTAGCATTCTCACCTCCAACTATCCTTGTGTTCAGAGGTGCCACTCCGCAATCTGATCACAGCAAGTTAGACCTTAATGATAAGGAGCCATTCATGCAACATCACAACTTTCTGAAAGCCAGTTTCATACATATGGAAGTATGGCAGTAAAAGTTAATATTGTTTTATTTTTTTTTATGTCATAGTACAAAAATAATGGGTCAAGTCACTAATGGAAAGCATCAGGAGCTTTTTGTGAAATAACAGTACAATGCACAGTGTTAATAATAGAAAAAAGTCTAGCTCCTGCCGACCATTAGGCACTATGACGACAGCACATTTTTTAATGTGAGTGCAAAGTGATTAGGCTCATATTAAGCTTATTATATCCGTTTAATCAGTGACAAATGTCACTCAAGTGTGAAATTTTTCTGACAGTTTTAACAAAAACATTACAACATTTTTTTTCTTTATAAAACATAACTATTGTGTTATTGATATAGATTTTAGCCCTTGTTTACAAAATGGTTGCTAGGGAATACCTGTGAAATTACCTCTACTTATATCATATTTAATGTAAATGTCCAAAATTACCTCTACCTACGTCACATCTGGTCAATGTTCAATTGGATAAAAACATATCAAGCTTAAAAAAATGGCAATTTTTCAAAATAAGTTCTAATAAGTCATTAATATTTTAAACTTACCCTGAGCTTTTAGCCCTGTTGAACACAAATAAACAAATACACTATTAGTGGGTTTCAGATATTACCAATACATAATAAATTCCATAAGTCATACATTGAAAAGTTTATAAACATGGTGCTCTTTAAAACATAATAACATAACATAACATAATATAACAAAGCAAAATGCTACTGAATCAGTTAAGTTAATTAAATGTAATTGCAAATAAAACTGTGAATCCAAATTTACCTGTATTCTGTGTGAGGAAAATAAGGAACACCCACACCACGGATGTCGCCATAGTGAACTAACAAAGCGTGTGCTATTTCACAACATTTTTATGTGTTAGAAATGTCAGTACAGCCTTCTACCACGCCTCTACAAACCAGTTTTCTCAGTTACAATCAAAATGATAAGTTGGAAGCTAAAATTACTTTTGCTATGTCATAATTGGATAATTAGATTAAGGTGGATAAGGTTAACTTAAGTTTAAAGCATACTTCATTAACCACTCACTCTTGAGGACATATAATATCGTCACCCTATTAAAAATGGCCGAAGTAACTTTTGTCAAAAATGAGTTTTTGGCTTAAATCATCTCTTAATAATGCTGGCCATCTCTGGAAAAGTTTCTGAAATGTTTAGTTAGAAGGATCATGTTTTTATGCCCAAAAGGAGGATGGCTTATATTAAGAGGGTGACTTAGGCCATTTTATATGTGGCCTAAATCCACAGGCCAGCCGCGTATACCTGTAGAGGTTGAACAGGCGATAGTGGGTTCGAGCCCCAGTTGAAGGTGTTGCAAGTTTAATATTTTAAGAGGAATTTAAGTTTTATACAGGTACATGTGTGTTTGTAGACCCTGTAGCATATTTTAAAACCAAATGTTTGCATTAGTTTTGTGATTTTTACATTGCTTTCTTTTTTTAGTTTAATGTTATATATTTATTTATTTATTTATTTATTTATTTATACATTTTCAGCTGTAATACCTGGACAAAGTGTGTCAACAGACATATATAAAGCGCTGTACACAGATTAGTTGAAATAATGCAAGATAGAAGTTAATAAAGATTAGCAAAGGGTATAAAAGCTCAATAATACAATAGAATATAATACGAGTACCATTTAATGATTGTGGCTAATATCATAATCTAAATCAGTGGTTCTCAACCTTTTTCAGTCGCGACCCCCAAAAAAACAACCGTAGGCATTCGCGACCCCCAAGCACAAAATGTAGGTGACCTGCAAAGTGGTAATGTCTTATGTTTGTTTTTATTTTGAACCCATAAGCCTAGGTATCTTCTTCTGTAGGCCAAAAAATATGAATTTATGTCTATCACTGCATTCGAAGAGTGTCAAACCATGTTTAGGATGTCAATATTAAATTTCACATATCACTAGGGGACCCCCAGAAATTCTTCCGCGACCCCCATGGGGGTCCCGACCCCAGGTTGAGAACCACTGATCTAAATAATGTTTAGCTATTCTAATGTCATCATTTATTAACAGTGACAAATTATGCAGATGTTCTAAAACAAACACTACATAAATATAATAATAGTAATAAGAGATGCACAAGTTATCACAAAAATACATTTATTTATATCACAGAAGGACATCACAAACAATAAACAATGTTAAGCAGTGAATCATGTCAGATTTAGCTGAAGCCCTGTCTGAGAAAAAATCCTTTCTTCATCTTGGAACTGGTCTGATTATTGGTTTAAACGAAGACCAAGTCTGGAGTTTTTTCTTTACTGAGAATGAAACATAGAAGTCTTTGTGCTCCTCACTCACCTGCTCTAAACTAAACAGTTTTAACATCCACAGCTTTGTGATCATAAAGTCTTACAGATGAACACATGCTAAAGCATGGCTACATTCTAAAACAGTTCAATCTAAGAAAACATCAGCAGCCACCAGTCGTCTTTTAACTATCTCAACATTTTACAGCCAAACTGTCTTTGAAGAACATAATAATACAGTGAAGCAGTAAGTTGTGAACTGTTTTCGCCAGGTAGGTCAGCTCCTCACTGCAGCTTTCATCACCGAGTAGGAGACTTCAAATGTCCACTGCTCTGTCCCCTCTCCTTCTGCTGAGAGCAGCTTCACTGGGAGATGTCCTGATCCACACAGAGCATGTAGGCCTCAGAGAAGAGATAGAGCAAAAGGAATGATTGGGATGTGTTACATTTAAACATACTGTACTACTAAAAGAACTCGCCCCTAAATAAATAAAACCAATAAAGCCACGTCAGGCTGCGTACCTCAGGGTTGGAGCTAGGCGGTGTGGACTGTTGTTCAAAAACGTAGCCAAGGTCTAGAAGCAAACTGGGATGGAGGCTTGGATGTGTCTGAGAAAGAGAATAATCTGTCAAAATAACCTTTGTGTTTGCTTGTGTACAGAGTACACTGCAGTCTGTGGGATTATTAGTGCTACAGCTTGATGTTCTACGTCACACTGAAAATAGACAAAGTATACAATAAGATATAATGATCAAAAACTTATACCAAGGGTCAAAGCATGATTAAACTATCAGAGGGAGATGAGGTAAGTCTGTGGTGAGGACTCTGAAATAGAACACACAGAGGTCACATGATGAGGAACTTACTAGAACGACTACAGAGAAGTCATGTCACTGTTAATAAGGCCAGTTGACAGGATTAAAATGACATGAGTGAAACATTTTGGTGTTTCCCAAATTATGCAAAAACAGCTATTGTTTGTCCAGTCTTTTTCTTAGTGATGTCTCATGTAGAAACAGCTAAGATGGAGGTAGCAGAGATTGAGTCATGAACGCGCCTGATAGTGTGTCTGTGAGGATAACAAAATTAAATTATTCAAATTTAAACGTTCTCTCAATTGTAATTGTTTCATCTTAAGTATAACAGCAGAAACTGGAGCATAACAGCAGAACTGGAGCAGTAGATTTTTTATCACAAATGAATAAGCTTTTCACAAAAAATAGTATAACAACTAAGGTAAAATATTATAAGCCTTTCCTTTGCTTTATTCACTGATGAAGCTAAAGTAAAGGACACTGAGACATGATCAGACAACACAGACCCCTCTGTATGTGACTGAAGAAGACTTTACCTTCTCAGCTCAGGCTCTGTCCTCCTCCAACAGTACTGACAGCACCAGAATAACAGATACTGCACACAGATGAGTCAGTAACTGTTCCTCTGGTCTGCTGTGAACGCAGATGTGGTCGCTGCAGCAGGTGGAGGTGGTGGAGCTGCAGCAGGTGGAGGTGGTGGAGGTGGAGCTGCTGCTGTCAATGCTGTCAAACTCACCAAAGAAAGAAAACTGTCTTAGTTTGGTAATGAATAAAATAAAAGTACACAGAAGTTAGTGAATGAGAAAATGACTGCAACAAACTTTTTGACTGGTACATTTTCATAATAATAATTTTGAAATACTACAAAGATGTAGCTGCTCTTTTTATTATGATGGTGAATGATTTGTTACTTATTACAAATGTAAATAGACAGTGATTACAGGTATTGTAGCAAAGAACAGTGCAATGTAATCAATGCCTGGCTCTCTATAACGTGGAGCAGGCTCACATAGCCTCAGATCTAAAACAAAAAATATTCAATTTAGATTAAAAAAAATCGTGCTACTAGCTAGCCTTTGTATTTACAGTTGTTTTCTCATTAGTTTCTCCACAAAAACATGCATTTAAGCTTTTGTAATTTATAGGATTATCACAAACTCATTTTAAATTTCGGTGCTGTCACTTACCTTTACAATTTCCATGTTGAAATATGTAGAACACTTAGAAAAGACGTCTTTCTGTGACAAATCTCGAAGCAAAAGCAGCTATACGGAAGAGCGGAAACAGCGCCCCCGTTTTCACGCTGGTGACCAAAATGAGTATTGCATCCGTATTGTAAGACACTACCATAGGAGATGAACGGGAAAAGTTAAGGCCCGGGCGCGCCGGCCGCCGGCTGACCCCGTCAGATCTCAGAAGCTAAACAAGAAAGGGCCTGGTTAGTGCTTGGATGGGAGACCGTTAGAACACCAGGTGCCACAGGGGAACGACAGGAGTAGATTGTCGTTATGTCCTTGGGTAAGACACTAAACTCACATTGCCTTAGTGTCTGCGTACACTGGGTGAGTGGATGCTAGATTGTAAAGCGCTTTGAGTGCCTGGAAAGGTAGAAAAGCGGAAAATAAATAGACCATTTAATTTTTTTTATTTTAATGCAGCTGATGCCCAAGTGCTTAGAAAAAGCGACCAATTGTCTATATTTACTTGTCATTAGTCTGATTTTTTAATTCTGAATTAAACATTGAGTTTAATTTAACCATTGTCCAATTAAAAAAACAAGAACTTTCACACCTGTTGCTTATTACCATAAAATTTTGCAATTCTGCAGTTTTTAACGGGAATATCAATTATTATTTCTAAACCTTTAAAAAAAGTGACTGACATATATGTTACTAAATGCATAGAAAAAACACAATATGACATTTGAAGATGTTCTTGCGAATTAAGAAAAATATTAATACCAATACTTTCTTCAAGGGTAATAAGTTGGACACTTATTATTGCTTTAAAACATGCCAGACAGATGGCATGAAATCAAACATGTTTTTCACATGCACAAGATATGTTGAGTCCTAGTAGTCCCAATTAAGCTGGAACAACAACTGAAACAAACAACAACACTCCTCGCTGTAATTACTGTGAAATGTCAAACATCTCTGGGTCACACCTAAAAAAGACACCATTACTTTTACATGACTAGAATGTTGTGAACATATAGCTTATCAATTTTGCGAAGGAGCATGATGTTTTACCTTAGTAACAAGATTTGTACTATAAAAAATTATCTTGCTTTTGACTATGACATCGACAGTAATCATGTCAGATTTACAGTAACTACAAACACTATGATGAATACAAACATTTTTGTACTTTTAAACACACTAAAAACAACACTGTCATGCAGGAAAGTATATTTAGTTAAAATTTTTTGTCACAGTGTCCGCACTAAAGTCTCACTTAAAATGCAGATCTTTCAACCTGATCAAAGCTGACATTGACAAAGCAATCAAATGTCAATAATGAAACAATAGAAAACCATTGAAACCAAGGTACTTAAACAAGCCATCAAAAACAAGTGTCTCTTTGAAAAGCAATGCCACAATAAGCTGAGTGTGTCTATAGGCAAGTTAAAAGAGGCAAGAGGACAGGTCAGAGACAAAAGTCAATGCTTGATAAATGACCACCTTGTCATTCAAAGCTTTGTCAAAGAACTTAAAACAACTCATAATAAGGTTAATGACCACTCACACTTATGGTCCTACACGTATTTGCTCTAGCTAAAAATTAACTGCTAACAGCATGCCTAATCATGGCAGCAATGTTCACAAAAGTAAAATAATGTAGTATGGCATCTGTTAAGGGAGACATTGTGTTTTTTTCGTGTACATTTTGTTAATTTTTAAATGTCAAATTGTCAAAATCTAAAATGTCTTATAGATATAAATGGGTCCACTGGCTTCTTGTAGTACTGATCAGCCCAACCTCTGCAGGAAAATCGGTGGGTGTAGGAGGTTGGTGAAACAGTCATTTTATGAGCAGCCAAGCAACAGCTGCAGGACAATACACAAGCATGCATGAATCAATTCAAATACAACTTTGAGTAAATGAATGATGACCAAACACTGTTTAAATCTGACAACTATCTCTCAAAAATCCTTCGACACATGGTTAATATTGTCATATATTTGTTTTTGGTTGCAATTATGGCTTATACACTTCTTTTTGCATACAACAAAGTGAAACTTTGGACCACCCAAGCACAGCCAATCAGAGCATTGCATTTGACTCCAAATTTTGTATTATTCAGTTCAGAAAGTACACAGTGGTCTCATTATTATATATATATACTGTACTTTTTAGTGGAAAACTCAAAGCTTACGACTACAAAAGTTAGTTACCCTGACTTTAATATTTAATTTCAAATGGCAAAGTGCGTTTATAGAAAAGAGCCTCACTGTTTGCCCACACTAGCTCAGTAGGATCACCCTGTCCGTTTGTTCATGGCAACACTGCACCAATGTAAAGTAGTCTCCCCAAACCTTGGACAGAGGCCCGTTTGAATTTTAAGTAACCACTTTTTCCCCATTTGGGCGTCCGGGCACATCTACTTTTTCTGCTTCTTCTCCCACTAGATCGTTTATTTAACATATCAGGGGCCTCCTTCCAAGCCCAGGGTCTATAATTCTTATTTACAATCGGGTGAGACAAACCCGCCCACCATCACTTCATAGCTGTATATAAGAAGGGGAAAAGGCCGGGTGATAAGGATTAAACACAAGCATGGACCTGGGGTGTAAAGTCCTCATTTGTAGCGTCACTTTGGCTGTCGTTGAGTATGGTGAGTACTGAGTGAACTTCATTACATAGACTTCATTGCTGTCGCTAAGATAAGTTTATGCAACGTCACACTAGCATGTCCTTTATTATTGTTAAAGGTGGTTCCTGAGCATGACATGGTTGTTTTGCATTGTTCAGTAGAAGCGTATCGATATCAGCCCAGCATGATTGTCAAAATGTGTTTATGTAATTAGAGGAAATTAAGATTTGGAAATAAGTTTCCCAGTACAATCAATACCAAAGTATGTTGAGTATACTGTTGCTATGATCTTTACTTTTGAATAGAACTGTAAAACATATCAAAAATATGATACTTATCAACACTAAAATTAGTACTGAAACTATTTGAGACAGTATCGATGCTAAAGATAATATGACATATTGTGACCTTTCCTGAACTTTTGTTTCCTTTCCTGTTTTAGAATGATCCTGAGATTTATCAGAATCACTTTATGACAGAAAGATTTATGAAATAAAGAACAATTTATTTATTTATTTATGTTTTTTTGCTAAACGATTATTTATATATTTTTTTAATAATGTTTTGTATTGTCATTTTGTTGGATCTTTTCCTGCCTTCTAAAGCACTTTATATTGCTTTGTGTATGAATTGTGCTAAAAATTAATTGAATGAATTTTGCCTTATACCTTGTCTAAAAATGTCTATATGTCTGTCTAATGTCTATTGGTAACGCTTAGAGGGAAAAAAGGCATTTTAAGATTAGCATTCAATCATAGAAAAATCTTTTGTTTATTTTAATCTGGATTGTACTGGTAGAACCGGGTATTAGCTGTGCTCTCGTCTTTCTTTTCTTTTCTCACCATTGTCATTCATCGCGTGTCAATACAAAAATATGTGTGCACTGAAAAGTTTCCACAGCCTTAGCTCTATACTTAGCCAAGTGTTTATTGAGCTAGTTACTAATTAAGCTCATTGTGTGAATAGAACTGATTGAAACACCTTTTATTTGCACTGTCTCAAGGTAGCATAGTTAAGATTACTACTTCAAAAGAGCAAAATGGGAAATGATAAAACGACTAGGCGGAGTCAACTAAAATGTAGAAACTTAAGCAAACAAACTTGACCAAGACAGTTTGAATAAAGTTTAGGTAAGCTTTAAGAGCCTTTTGTAATCATTTATAATTAGCATAAAGTATGACACCTTTCTAATTACAGTATATGTTTTTTTTTCTTTACAGCAACTGCAGCTGAAGTCCAGGTCAGCCCAAACACAGCCACACCTCTTCCATGCAATGTGACTTTTCCTGATGTTTTAAAGGACGAGATAAATAAGTCTCTCATTCAAGCAAGCTGGATGAAAAATGGCTCCGAAGTTGCTTCTTTCGGAGAGTCACAATCCCAAATAAATGAAGGTTTCAGTTGGAATGTATCAAACTTTGTCAAAGGAGACTTTCACTGACCATTATAAAGGCCAGTCTCATTCTGCAGGGGGTGTATGAATGCACAGTCAGCTACAACTACACACAGCTGCACTCGGATAATGTTACTTTCAATATTGTGGGTGAGTATACTCAAATTAGTTTAAGCAAAGTAAATACAAACTAAAAGCAAAGATTCGTGTTATTAAAGGGACAATATATGACATCCAAGTACATTTCTCTCTCACTTTTCCTGTACAGCATTAGACGATTACCTGGCTCTACGAGATGGAATGTAGCAATATTTGTGATTTTCACAAAATCTTAGTGTGTAGAACTCAATTCAGAGAAATACACATATCAATTCAGAGTGACTCACATATCAATTTTGATGAGTACAATCATACCTTCTTGTCAAACCTGATCCCGTCACATCTCAGAAGCTAGCTAGGGCCTGGTTAGTACTTTAATGGGAGACCACTGGAACACATGGGTGCCACAGTGAAATAAAACAAGAGTGAAATGTCACTTTGTCCTTGGGCAAGACACGTAACCCACTATGCGTCAGTGTCTGTGTACACTGAGTGAGTGAATCCTAGTTTGTAAAGCGCTTTAAGTTCTGAAAGGCACTATATAAATAGACAATTTAGCATTAGATTATTTCTAATTAAAACACTAATTTTACAGTAACATGATAAATATCAGTTTGCAAGTGATCAAATTTCAATTATAATTGTAATTATTGCTTTAAATTATGTTTATTAAAAAAAAAAGTAACAGAGTAATGAATATTATTAACAATAGGCTATCTTGTAGGTGTGTTCGTATAAGCAGGGATGTGTTTCCTTTAGTGTAAAAAGTTGCTCACACATAGTGTCCACACTTTGAATAAAAATCGATTTCTGTGAAAATCGTCACATGCTTTTATTTTATCTGTTCACTAATTTATATAAGGAGCTGATCCTCCACCAGGTCATAGCTTGAATAATCATCATTTATATTATGAGTTCATTTTTAAGCTTCACGGTTTGACAGAAATTTTGATTTTATTTTTTTTACAAATCTATAATGTTAACTTTTATACTACTTTAAAATAAAGAATACGACAAAGATATGCAAGTATTTACATTAGTCGTGTCTTAGCTGTGTTTGAGTGTTTGTGAATTTGTGTGAGACAGATGCTTATGTAGTGTAGTGATGTGTGTGAAGTGATTGACCATAATTTTAGTTATTAATGATTAACTGTAATTATTATTTTTTCATTGTCAACTGCCATAAACCCCTAATATCTGATATCATTTGTAAATGATTTCCTTCTTCTTCTTCTGAACTGATTTGATTGTTACTTGTCACTTTTCTTGTCCTAGCATTTCCTACATTGGACATTCCTCAGCAATGGGTCGCACTGGAAAGAGAAAGCCACCTAAAATGCAGTGTGTTTGGTTACTACCCCCCGCCTATCTATTTGTCCTGGACCAAAAATGGACAAGAGATTCAGCCACTGCACCAAATTGAAGGTGAACAGACTGATGATGGTTATTACAGAACTGAAGGGAATCTCACTATTTGGCCCTCCAGAGATGACCAAAATGTCACTTTTGGCTGTAAAGTGTTGCATCGTGGTTTGGAACAACAACATGAATTTCAACTTAATGTCACATGTAAG
Organism: Mugilogobius chulae; assembly: GCA_038363315.1. Taxonomy (NCBI): domain Eukaryota; kingdom Metazoa; phylum Chordata; class Actinopteri; order Gobiiformes; family Gobiidae; genus Mugilogobius; species Mugilogobius chulae. Next base: position 33,888,697 of record CM076401.1, on the reverse strand, counting down.
TTCAGAGAGTACGAGGCGTTCAATTTAAAAAGTCAAACTATTCAACATGAAAACATCTCATTTGTTTTTAAGACGTTCCCACGGTGAAGCTGTCAGCCGTGCCCTCAACCTCCAGCAAATACCCACTGACTATTTACTGTGATATTGAAAGTTTTTACCCCGAAGAAGTGTCTGTAACCTGGCTTCAAAATGGCACTACCTTGCCCGAATACCCCAAAATAGACCAAAATCCAGATGGGACATTCACAACTAGACGATTCTATACATTAAGCCCAACACAGAGGCAGCTTGGTGGGGAGGTCGAATGTGCAGTGGACCAGCCCGGTGTATTACAGGCAACCAAAGCCTCGGAAAATCTGGAGAAACTGGATCCTCAAGGTAAAAAAAAAAAACATGTCTCAAAAATGTACAATGACTTAGCTTCTTTTCAATGTTATTTGTTTTTTTAATGATTTGCAAACAAAAGAAATGTGATGTCGTATCTATGTTTTATCTGCAGACAACACCCCTGTTTTGACTAAATCTGCCAAAGCATCAGTGGCATTGATGGTTATATCACTGGTTCTGGTTTTTCTACTTTGTTTTGGATTTTCTTGGAGAAGAAGAGACGGTTAGTTTTAAATTGAAATCTGTGGTTTTTGAACTAACAATATTTGGTACGTCATGTTTAATATGCTGACAAAAAGAGATAAGCTTTGTTCCATTCAATCCTGCATATTTACTGTTTAAAAAGCTCAAAATGCTCTTCTCCACTCATTGACATCAGTTTTTAAAGTTAACCTCTATTAAACTGTTTTACTTTGCATTACTCTACAATATGTTTTTATACATTTAATGTGTTCTCTAAATTATTTTTGCTTTTCCTTTATTTTTCCTTATCTTCCTTTGACTTTGACATCAGAAAAAAAGAAATCTTTAAACATCTCAGGGATTATTTTGCCTCCTCGAGTGATCGTGGGCCAAAAAGGAAGAGTTACTATTAGCATCGAAGGAAGAAGGGTCGATCGAGTCCAAACAGCTTGGTTTCTCAATGACAACCCCATCTTTGACACCTCTATTACAGGTATTCATTAAAAGTTTTGTAAAGAATTGTACAAAATAAATCACATGAAACTAACGTATTTTTGTCTGACATGTTAACATCTTAATAACACGCAAAGCTCCGCAGAAAACTAACTTTAACTGCCTCTATAACCCTCTAACCACCATCCATCTCCCCTATGGTCTAACGCTCACCTCCCCAGCGTCAGAAAAGGGGCCGCTGCTGCCCTCTAAAGCTGAGATGGGTTACTACAAACTGCACACCCAGGCGCCGCTGCACTCCACCAAAAGCGGCACCCAGCAGCTTATCTCTGCACTCACCTTCATCCCGCAGATCTCCATCCACAAGGGAGCGGTCTTCAAGTGCCAGGTGTCCTATGTTGGGAAAGACAAGATAGTGGAAGAGAAGGTGTCAGAAAAATTTACCGTTCTCTGTAAGAACATTTTTTTAACTTTGAGTCATCAAGCTTAATTGTGTTTTTACTCACTGTTTTTCTCCTTGTAGCTGCTCCGGACGTTTCTGAAATCCAGCTGGCAGAGACGCAAAACGATCCAGGTGAGATAAAGCTGACCCCTGCTGGTAAGAAAGTAGTTAAAAAAGTTAAATTTTTAGCACATTTTCTGTGTTTTGGGCAGTAGTGTGTGTAAAATAGTAGGCAGACAAATAAGTAACTGAATAAAATAAAATGAAATAGATATAAAATACAAACTAAACTGAAATGTGCATTAGTATTTGTCCACAATAATTTGAAAAAAATACATACAAATGAAGTTAGTGAACTGGACTAAACTTGTAATCTCATATTTCATATAGAGCTGCTATTCAGGGCAGTGCCTGAAGAACTTAAGGAAAGCGTGAGGCATCAGTGTGATTGATCTTACATCAATCTGCAGCAAGTGTTGATTTGGGAAAAAGAAAATTAGTACGAGAATGACCAAGCTAGATGTCACAGAGTACATACAAACACAGTGATGCACAAAGCTAATCAGATTCTGAGCAAATATATTGACTAGAGTGAGCATAGCCATTGTAATCTACAGCAGCAAATGTCCAGCTCCTTGTTGAGTTGTAAATTTCCACTAAAGATCTCATACAATTTTATCTGATAAAAACAAACTATGAAGCCCTTGGAAATGTTGAAGATAAAAAAAACATTGTGTCCCTCTTATTTAGAGTCAAAACAGCCATTCTAAGATGAATCAGACTGAGTGGGTGCTCTAAACTAACAAACAGAAAACATTCTCCTAAAATTAAAAACTTTGCATAGGCACTACCTTTTTTTATTTTTACTTTTTGAGTGTTAGGGAAAAAAGGCCGGAAGGATAAGGGTTAAACTACTTCCTTTAATCTATGAATTATGTGGCCTTGTTGTTAGATTATTTTCAATTAGAATTTGGCCACTGTAACTGGAAAGCAACAGAACCACACAACAGCACCACATTTGCAAAAGTTTTCTGTCATTTTTTTTAGGTTTTTGTTTTCTCCACCACTAATAACTAGGTTCTTGGTCTGCTCGTCACTCAGGATCTAAACGTATTATTTATAATATATGCACACTCTGCCCATGTAATATGTTGTTGATATTATCACATTTAAACAGTAAATTATGTGCGTTTCAGATGTGATCAGCCTGACAGTACGTGCCTCACATTTCCACCCCGATGTCATCACTTTCCGCTGGTTCTGTCAAGGTGGTGAACTAAGCCCCGTGGCCTCCCAGGCGTCGTCCTCCCCTCGCCCCAACTCTGAAGGGTTCTTTTCTGCCTACAGTCAGTGTAAGCTCCCCCGCTCGGAGCTGGAGAAGGGCGGCACCAAAGTGTGGGTCAGTGTCCATCACATTGCACTGAAGCAACCTGTAACCCGCGAGACAAGAGGTGAGAATTAAAACAATCACAGGAATCACTTTTCACTATAAGCAGACTCGTCTTTCAAAAGATCTTGCCTCTGCACTTGTCTTTAGACAAATTTGTTGCCATGCTGTGAAACATTCTAGGCAGAACAAGAGCATCTTCATGCAGAGAAGCAAAACCCTCAAGCAGAAAAGCTACTGCATATGTAGAGCAGGATAATAAACAGATTCTATTATAGTATGTTTTGGGATCATCACATTCATTTGATCAGTTCTTATTTCATTATTTTACCATCAGACATGTGCTAAAACCCCAAAGAAATAGAATATATTTCATACAATTATTTATTTATGATTTTGTATATAGTCTTATAACTTATTTGCTCAGTGTGCCAAAAGTAATATAAGTAATATTTAATAATATTATATTTAGTAAAACATATGATATTTATTAGCAGGTCAAGGGCCAAACCTAGTATTGTGTTGCATTAAAAACATTTTGTAAATGAATGAATGTTTAAATAGTCTTTTAATAACAAGAATATGAAAACAAATTTGGTTTGATTTGATTTAGTCTCGTTTGTAAATACATTTTTAGCACAACATTTTTCTAACAAAGGCCAAGGCAAAGTTTTGCACATGGGCCCCATTTTAGACCCATACCCACCACAGTTTTATAGAAAATATTGACATCTATTTTTTCTCACAGGGTTCATAAAGAGACCATGTGTGGCCGAAATCATCAGTACCACAAATTCGGACCAAAGTGTAACCCTGGGGTGTGAAATATCTGACTTCTACCCTCCAAATGTGTCTGTGATGTGGCTGAAAATGAGGGAAGGTCCGCAAGACGACCGGGAGGAGGAACTGGTCAAGGGAGGGGAGTTATTTGGCCCTTTGCAAACTCAGCCTCATCTTTATAAAGCCACAGCCACGCTAAGAAAACCCACCAATCAGGACAAACAACAGAGAGAAGCCGGATCATCTGCAGAGTAGAGCACTGTTCACTGCCAGAGCCCATTGAGAGGCTGTGGAGAAATGTTGACACTGGTTGGAATCTTTTTCTAACTCTTTGCACAATGACAAAGACAATTTTACACACCTTTGACTCTTCACAGGTGCTCCATTGATCTCTTCATCAATTTCGGTGTGCTGGAGCAATGAAGGTGTAGGAGTATTCTCTCTTCTCCTGAAAGGGGGGCATCCTAAAGCCAAGCTGGTCTGGGCAGCAGGTGGTGCTACACTACTACCAATGATGTCGAGTGAGACAGAGGACATTGGAGATAATGGACAGAGGGAGCTGAAAAGTGTGTGTGCACTGGAAAGGTCCACAGGTCCACTGAGTCTGTATGAAAAAGAGAAGCGGAGAAACGGACATGCAATAAGTAATTCTCTTTCATACAGCACATAATACAGTACAAACAATACTTCCCTTAAATACAGGAAGAAAGTAACTTATTATTCCATCTGAAACCACTTTGTCATAAATACTTTTTAGATTTAATATTATAAACAACGATGTAATGTTCAAAATATGTGTTGAAAATCTATAGTAATGTTCTCTTGATAAACCTAATTTTGATATCAAATGCAAAACTATTGAACAAACTTTATTTTTTTATTACTGTGTCATTTTTACAGAAACTAAAGCAGCTGTCACAGACCCCCACACTGAAGGCATAAAGTACATCGACGAGAAAGTTGATGGAGAGAACAACAACATAAGTCAAGACGATGACACAAAGTCTGATTTGGATGAAGACAGCGATGAAGAAGAGCAGGACCCGGGCGCTTTGCACATCAACAGAGTGAGCCTGAGTCACATCGGCCCCCGAGAGAGTGAAAGAGCGCGCCTGCGAGTGTGTGTAGAGATCTCACACCCTGCACTCAAACTTCCTGTGTACAGAAGCTGGACAGGTGACACAACAGCTCTGTAGCAATCATATCCACTTTTATATCAAGTTCCTCTTCAGCTTATTATGTTTCTTCTTTTTCAGAGCCAAATGAGGAAATGTCTTCATCTATGTGATAGTCTTGCAGTTGACTCAGAAGTGTTTGTTTATTGCATTGCTTTTTCTAAAGAATTTGCTTTTTAGCATTTAGTGCTTTACTTTAATATTGTTACACACCTTATTTATTACCTCATGTTGTCTAATCGTCATTTTAAAGATCATAATTTTTACAAATGTTCAACTGTATTTTTGTACAAATGTAGTCTAAGAATACAATGTATTCTCATTTGAAAATAAAATGTAGTCTAAGTCATGGTGCATTTTATTTGCAGTCAGTCACACATAGCATATCAACAAAACACCCTGGTCTAGAGTTAGTTATTGGTCAACCACAGCCCCGAAAGAACTTCTCATTTCAGTCATGAGTGTTCTGTTTTTTACATTTAGCACTCAGCCCACAATAGGCTTAGTCAAATAGATGGTATCTGGTGAAAAGCTATAGCATACTACAGTACAAGTGTAAAATAAAATTATATGGTGTTCTGTAGCTTCCTTAGAATTATCAGGGCCTTATTTGGTAATGTTATTGAATAGGAAAGACTAAAGGAGTCAAAATGAAATTCTGCTTAACCCTGTGTAACTTTTTGGAATCTGCTACCTGCTTTATATTCAAAGAGATGTTTGCTATGCCTTGAGCGTCCCAAAGTATCTCAAATATAACGTTATAATATGTACTGTGAGTCAGTTGTAACTAGTGGAGTTTTAATCGAGTGCATCTAGAGGGCTGCAACAAATAATCAGGATAGTCATTTGAGGGGCAAGGACATTTTACTTCCCTGTAAAGTCCAGAATGTTCTCTTTCTCATAAAGTTGTTGTTTGAAATAAATGCTTGTGAGTAATTATTTGGCTTATCATTTTGTGGGAGTCGCTGAATACTTGGCTTGACAAATCTTTTTGTTTGACTGTTCGACTAATTGAGATTGCTGTTAGTCGACTACTGAAACAACAACCCCTGGTTCACACACACCCTTGTTGTGTTTTCATATTCCATGGACCCTTACCCTCACCTTAACCTTAGCCCCTAAACCTACTTGATAAGATTAACCTAACACTGACCCTAATCCTTAACCTTATTTGAACTTAAAGTTGGGGTAGCTAACTTCTTTAGTTGTAAATAAGTAAACTTTGTGTTTTCCACCAAATAGCATGTGATAAATGCAGCACTTTGAAAAAAATAAGTCTACAGAGTACTCTCTGAATCAAATAGTAAAACATTTTAGTTCTAATCAGGAACAGAATGCAGTGTTCTGATTGGCTGAGCTTGGGTGGTCCACTTGAGTTTCACTTTAAAAGATAAAAAAATATAGGTTTTAAGTCAAAATTGCAACCAAAACTTGACACATATTGATATTAACAATGTGTTGAAGGATTTATCAGAGAAAGTTGTCAGATTTAAAACCTAAATTGTGCTTGCAGTGTGAAAATCACCTACCTCACCTTTAAGATCATGTTGTTTCTGATCTCATTTGAAGGATTTACATCATGGGGACCTGCTTTTTGTCCCCAGAAAAAAGGCAGGTCCCCCTAAAGTAAGTGTACGTACAACTTTTGGTCCTCACAATGAGATGAATACAAGCCTGCACGTTTAGTGGGCTTTACGAGGCAGCCACAGTTCACTTCTCTTCCTCATGAAATCATAGGCTACTTAAAAGTTACACATGTCATCCGGACATGTCACAACAAGGAACTCAGCTGTGCCTGCTGTGAGCTTTCAAAAGTGTCTCGCCTTTTACATCTCTAAGATAATCATTTCTGGTAGCATTTAACTTCAAAAAGTTAGCTTGCATTTTGAGTTAGCTGTTGTGATCTACCTGTTCACACCGCGCAGCAGCAGCAGCATGGATCCAGATCATCCAAATCATCCAGATGGCGCAGGCTCCAGGACAGAGAGGACATTTTGGACGGTTTGGGTGAGCTGAACTGAAGAGCAACATTGTTTTAAAATATGTTAATGTTGCCTTCCTATTTAAAATATGAGATGACGAACAAACAAATAAATTAAAAATGTGTGTCTTTGTTCTGGTCAGAAATTATTATAAGATCCATGATTATTCTAAAATTTCAGTGACCAAATGGGCTACAGTGTGACTGTAGAAACGACCAATTTTGCATTAATTTGTTCAGTTTCTATATGCTCACTAGAGGGCGACACTTTCTTTGTTTTCGTAATGTTATCTTGTCAGTTTCTCGTCTTTTCTTTTACATTTTTAAATAAATCTGTTTTTTTTTGTATGGAAAGCATCTGAAATACAAATTATTCCAACCGTATTCTCATTGAGATTCTGTGATTATTGACCGATTGCTATATAGAAATTTCAAAACATTTTTGAGCAATTGCCAGTATCACAATGTTGTTCTGTTAGGCCTATCTAATTGCACTATATTACATAATAGTTGGGGAAATAATTTAAAACATGGAAGTTATAAACTGCCTGTACTTTCTTTCCCCACAGAACTACATAACACAGTTTGTGAGCAGACTTCTCAGACCAGAACCTACTGGAAATGAAAAAAATGATACAAACACCACCAACCCTAATAATGATGAACTTGTGGACACCAACACTAATAAAGAAGAGCATTTTGTTCCTGCATCTTCAGTTAGTTCTACAAGGTCTGTCGTTTTACGGGACACTGAATCAGATGAATTTATCCAAAACGTACAAGATGGCGATCAAATAAAGGCAAAGGATGATGATATAAAAGAGGAAGAGTTTGAAACTGGAATTGATGTTGCTGCTAATCTGCCCATTACTTTAACGACAATGGCTGACCACCACCAAAACAGTGATAAAACAATAAATACTGATGAAGATTTAATGTCAAAGATATGCCTGGATGAAATTAAGAAAGTAGACAAAGAGATACCCAAACAAAAAGAGTCTGGCAAACCACAAAACAAGGAGCAACTGAATGCATTTTCTAAAGAAGATTTTTATCAACAAAAAATGGCTGATGAAGTAGAAAATACCAGTGGCTTAGATACAAGAGATGTTGAAGAAGACCATTGTGAACAAGATAACGGAAAACCAAAGGGTGATAAAACTTTGGAGGAAAGTGGAGCATTTTTAGAGAAACCGGATTATGCAGAGACTGTTAGAAGTGAAGAATCGGTAAATGTTAAATCAATAAGTGATGACAAGAAATGTGTAATGAAGGAAGGAGAAGAAATTGGAATTAAAAATATGACTGATGAAGGGCCATACAATGAAATAAATGTTTGTCAAACAGCTAAAAATCTAGAGACCACTATGCAAAACACGTGTGTGATGGAATGGTCTGATAGAAGCAATGAAGAGATTACTGGGATGTACAAAGAAAATTTGAATCAACTTGAGAGCTGTATAGTTTTGGAGACAGATAATAAAAGCAGAAAGAATGACAGTATTGAAGGCTATGAATGCAAGGATGATCATGCGATTCTGACACAGAATTATCAAGACATGGATGTCTTTGTGCTGCAGGAACTCACAATTGCTAAAACATCTGATGAATCTTCCAATGTTCAGTCTGAAACTGGCGAAACAGAAAATGCTATTAAAACAGACAAAGGTGACGTTCCAGAAGATAATGCCAACACAACTAATCAGAATGTGTTGCTTGATACCCATGATGGACACAATACAAAAGAAACAGCCATAATAATGGAACAAGATATTACTCAAGATATAGATGCAGTCGTGGGTGAAAGCAGCATTGAAGAATTGAAAGATATGCACAAAAATGATCTGAGTAAAGCGCACACTTCTTTGGTTTTAGAGACCGAAGATTTAAGCATTTTAGTAAATGTCACTGATGACTCAAAAATAGAAGAAGCTAAACTATTCACAGGCAAAGAGGGGCACACATCCACCGATAAAAAGGAGGAATCCAAAACTATATTTGACACAGTAATTAAGATGCATGACAAAAAGAACGAGACATTTTTGAGGAAAAAAGTGACTGTGATGATGGAAAAGAAGATAGAAAGCAACTCGATGGAGCAATTTTTGATTTAGAACCCCAAATATCTAGATTTAGTTTAGATTTTGAAGGAAATTGTGATGTTGCAGATCATGTTGACGTTTCCAGTGGGTCCATGGGGAAGGCTTGTGTTACAATCAAAAATATAGGAGGGTCTACACAGGAACAGGCAAGTGCATTTAAAGAAATTCCCCCGGGTCACTGTGAAGGGCAGGAGCATCCATATTCATATAAGGAAAGCAGAGAGGGAGTTCCTGACTACAACAATGAGGCCGACAATGGAAGTGCTACACAAAGGTTCCTGGAAGTAGGAAATTGCAGGGAAAATCAGGCCACCCTGTTACAAGAAGAGGTGGAGAGTGGAGAAGCAAAACACCTTCAAAAGAGTGGCACAAACGAAGGAGAAGACCGTTTTGAAAATCTTGACCATAGTTTGGTGGAACACATTGCAAGGCTGGAAGAAAAGATATCAGTACTGGATAATCCCATGAAAACCACAAGTGAAGACATGAAATCTGAGACCTATTTGATCTCTGAAGAAGATGTGGAGGAGAAAGAAGAAGACTTAAAAGAAGAGGAGACTGAGTTAGAAATGGTCAAAAGATTATGCATCACTGACACTGTTGCTGACGGTGTGCAAATCCAAACTGGATTTCAGAATTCTATGTTTCCAGACCAGTCAACCTTTAAAAACGAAAGCAGTGCAAAGACAGTTGAAAAAGCTTTTGTTGAGACTACAGGACCTGATGTTTCTGATACTGAAGACTTTTGTAGTTTTGATGTAGGAGTTACTGTGGTGAAAAGGACAAGTGATTGTTCTTGTGACGAAGTCAAAATACAGCCAACAGATGAAGATTTCGTAACTGCTCTAAATGACAATATTCTTTCTGATGTTGTCCGCCATGACATTTTAGCGAAGACTTTATCAGTCCAAGATGTTCACCAGAAACTTAAGTCAGAGCAGCTCATATGTGGTGATGTTATTGAGGACGAAATCCTTGACTTGTGGATTCAGCAGTCTTCCATGGAAAGCTCTGAAGTGAGAGAAGACAGCCAGTGTGACCTGCCAGAAGAAGAGTCACAGGAGGCTGTTCCTGAGTTAGGCATATCGTCTGATGTCAGTGTATTGTCATCTACAAATGAGTCAAGGTTTTTTGAGCAGACTTTGGACAAGGGAGCATCACTTGAAAGCAATAAACAGGAATTACCAAAAGAGCCGGTTAATAATGCAAGTTTCACATTAAACAAGCCAGAGAACCTAGATGAATGTTCTACAGCGGCGTCTGAAGCAGAAGATTTGCTTGAAAAGAGCTCAAATACAACACAGGAAAGCATCGATGATGATGAAGCTTTAACATCACAAAATATTGACATTCTAGAGTCAAGTCCAGTAATGCAAGGCAATAGTACATTTTCAATTCAAGTGCATAACATTGATGAGCCATTTGCAGCATTGAAGACACTTTCTGAACCAGAGGTGTTGACAAGCGATGAGTCTGATTCAATACTTGAATTAAAACCTACAATGGCTGCAGCACCAACTGAAGAGTGCCAGTTGCCCTTACAAGTGAAACTACAAGAAGAAGCCTTCCAAGAACTTGAAAGAATGAACAATCTTGATAAGGTATTTGTCTAAGCTGACTTTTATCAGCTAGTTATCATGTATGCTTATGTGAAATTAAGATGTTGATGTTTTGTGATCTTTGTTACTACAGGTAGATATAAGCATGTTCGACTTCACTCCCCAAAAGTCAAGAATTGCAGTCCATAATCCTAGAGTTAGACCACCAAAAGATTTTCGTTCTTTACTGCAAAAACCATCACTTGAGCCATCACCTTCAAAACATCAGGAATCACATGTTCTGCTGGTGTTCCTATGGGCGGCATCAGAGTTAAACTACCAGGTTAAGCATTTTACTGGTAGCGCTTAAAATGTAAACATGTAACCTCTAATGTATTTGATCTAATTTGTTTATCTTGCCAGGCCTTGGCAGTGGTTTCTCTGCTTTAAAAAAGACAAAGAAAACAGAAGAAGAGGAGGTCGAAGCGACTACTCAGGTATGTGACCGTGTTTTTTTTCTGTTATTGCAACATTTTAATTATATTTATTATGGCATTGCTAGGAGACAAAACCAGTTGAAGGGGATGATGAAAAACTCAAGCAAGACGACTTACAGCAAAAACCTAAATGGATGCCTCAAAGTCACCCAGGGTAAATGCCAGATTGCTGTAGAATATTTAAATAATTTTCCACTTTATTTATATATGTTTTTCCTGCAGTTTTGGAAATCCATTCATGTCTGAACTCAAAAGTAAGCTGAAGAAAACGACGAAAGAGTAAATAGACAATATACAGTATCTTGTAAATTATGTAGATTAATAAAATAAAATAAAATGCCACTTTTGCCAATTTTATGTTGTTGAAAATGTAATTCTAAATCTATATACTTTAACATATGATTGTTGCAAAAAGAAAAGTTGCTTATGTTATGGGATAACATAAGCAAAAACATAAGGATATGTTTTTGTGTTGTAACTTATCGTCTAATAAAACTTTAAAGGGGTCCTATTGTGTTTTTTTATATTTAGTAAGTAACTAGAACATATATAGATCAGTAATTTACCTTTTATTCATTGTAAACACAAAGTTGATCTAAAACCACTTAAATATATGAACAGCTCTACTGACTTCCTGTTCAAAACTGCAGAACTGATAAGTCCCGCCTCTTCATTTTAAAATATAACTGTAAAAAGCAACAGATTTTTAAAAACTGTTTTTATTGTTGGACAGTAGCTATGGGACAGTATTGAACCATATATGCTTCACTTTGAGTATTAATCTTTTGAATTATAACAAGTAAATATAGACAAGTGGGAGGGGATAGGTGGTAGGTTAGAACAGGGATTTCTGGGCACTGGAGCTCCAACATGTATGAATCAATTCAAATATAACTTTGAGCAAACTAATGATGAAGGAAGGTCGTTATAACAAGGTTAAAAACTTGGAAAAGTGAATCCGACTTAATATGTTCAATGTTTTGTCAGACAATGAATTATGCAGTGTTTTTTCCGATAGATGGCAGTGTGATCATCTTGTGTTGACTGAACGTAGAGTAAAAGACTTTTCCGTGCTGTGATTGGAGAAGTTCGCTTGACGCAATTGACGCACACTTTCAAAACTTGTCATCTGCCTTGTAGTCTTTCGTGTTTTGTTGGCAATTTAACAACAACTATCAGACGCTTTGTTGTAATCCTTTTAGTAAAATCTAACTGAAATGGTAAGTAGAAATGAGACACATAGCTTGGCGTTGGCGTAATTAGTTCAATCGATCTATCGAGAAAACAGTTTAATTTAACGCTGTTGATCTTGCTAACGCTAGAATGTAGAATATTATTCATAACCCTGTCTGTCTAAATATTTGACATCGAGATCGTGACATTACACAACTAAGAATTTTCGGTTGACCTGTAGAAACTAGAATTTCTTAAAACGTGTTATGACTACGGAGTGATAGATACATTTACCAGTAGGTAATCCAGCAGTTTATTTTGTTCCGTGGCTCTTTTGTTTATTGTCTTAACCTACATTGTTTTGGCCAATGTACTCAAAAGAAAGAAAGAAACATTAAACGTTGCCATGGGAAATCTGCCATCTTGTCTTAACCAATGCAAAAACTTTAGCAAATTGTCGAAAACTGAAGAGAAAATGTCCTTGAGCCAAATTGATAAACTGCTAGATCACTACTAGTAAATACATTTATCGCGCTACTCTCTGAAAATTTGTAAATAAACCCCAGTATTTATAATGTTGTTGTTTTTTTAATTTGCAGGCATCAAACTCATGATTTTTAGAATTTGAAGACTATAGCCAGCCTGAATCACTACAACAAACAGAAATAATATTCTGGATGGAACATTACCTGAATATTAATGAAGCATGGCAGATGAAACAATTGCAATCTCAACTTTTGGCAATCAAAAGCAAGCCGCTGAAGAATGTTGTGAGAATGTTCCCCCTGTATCAGTTTTGGGTGTTCTGGTCCTGCAACTCCTTCAACCTGTAATGACAAGGGGAAACAACGTCTGTCTGGTCTACAGTCTGCTCTTACTCCCATTTTAAAGTATCTCAATATTGGCAATAAAGGCCACTCTCCTCTTCCAGTTTTTTCTTTCAATAATAGTTCAGTTAAACCAAATAGTGCTTCAGTATTGTCTTTAGGAGAGAAAGACAACCATGCGTGCACAGTGCTAAATGAAAATCTCCCCGAAATCAGCCTACTTGACGTAACGTGTGATGCAACTCTGAATATTACAAGAAATACTCAGTGTGACAGTGCCTCTAGTTCTCCAGTTATCACTAAACCCCTGAAGAAACCTTTGAAAGTTTTGGATGTAAACCTCAACTCAAAGTTATGTCCTACACTCACCCCTATTCACTGGCTCCATGACGAAATCCTCCCTGAAGTGACTCTTTTAGATGATACTTGTGATTCCACTATGCTTCTGACAAGACAAGATTTGGTACATTCAGATGCACCCGGCACTCCAGTTTGTAAAACAAACACACCCAAAAAGCATGCTGAAGATATTGTAGCAATCAATACAGATTCAAAGGAGAGCTTAAATCTCACGCCCAAGCCTGACAGAAATAACGTGTCCAAAAAGGATTCCCCAACCTTTGCGACTTTCTTTCCAGAAAAGAGAATTTTAGAAACAAGTGGCAATATGCTAAAAACTGAAAAACTAGAATAAGCCAATGTTCTCAGGAGAAAATGTCATCAACTTTCAATGCCAATTTAACCCATTCAATAAGCTCAGGCAGTGGCGTTTCTGATAGCATTGTGGATGATGTTAAAAAGGTACAACTTCAAGTCACCCAGGATATTTCTATGAGTAGTACTTTAGAAAGCAGTAAATCTTCATCAGAAAAGAGTACACAAAAGAGTAAAGCAGCTGAATCCCATCTAGTAAATATTACTTGTGATTTAAGTACTTCTAGTACATCGGTTCAGTGTGAAGGTCAATCTTCAAAAAATAACAGTTCTGAGCTACAAACTGAACCAGTCAATACTGGAGAAGAGCCATGTTTAATTTCTGACAAAATGGAGGGTAAAAATACAAATAAAGTTAAATCCTTGAATGGCACGTTTTTGGCAGCTCAGGAAGCATCTAATCTCACGGTGCAAGCATCAGTTCTACAGAATAGGACAGTAGATCTTCCAACATCAAAATGTTGCAATTCACACCTGACAAAAAGTGAAAACAATAATGCAAGCTCAACGGAGATGAGCTCTGAATCTTCCCTTATTTTCAACAAAAACTGCTCAGGTTCAAAATCAAGCCAAACTTCTACAATACAAAATCGGACTTTTGAAAATGATTGTCTTCAAAAATCTGGTGGAAGTATAATTTTAACACAAAATGGTGCAACAAGTCTTCAGAACACATTTGAAAACAAACCAAATGCGACAATAACTTTTACAGAAACAGCTTCAGTAGCTGGCAAGCAGCAAGCCACATTGGAAAAGTCATCTCCTTCCACAGATAAAAATATGAGCACTACTGGCCTAATCCTCCAGAGATATCCAGTGAAAATATACAAGTAGTCATAGATTCTAATACCAGACCGACTGAGCTTGAAGAGGGAACGTTTAATGTCAACAGAAAAGTAGAAGAAAACTCAAGTGCCCCTGAAGGTTGCACTGCCGGAGCCAAAGCAAAGGACTCTTTAAATAATGCCCCTACTCTTTGCGAATCACTCCACAACACATCTACTGAGAGCAACAAAGCTACTACTTTCAGTTTGGATAACACTTTTGATTTCAAGTCTGAGCTATTGGTTACATCAACACCAATGCCCATCAGTAAAGCGTTCAGTTTCTCTCTTGAAAAAGAAGAAGGCAAAGCTGGAGTGGTACAAAAGAAATTATATGGAGAAGGTTCCAATAAGTCATCAGAAGTTCCTTCAAATATTGTGTGCAACCAGAAAACATTTTTGCCCCAGCCTGCCACAAAACAAAATATGTTCCCTATAAAACCGCCATCACTGCTCTCAAGGTTCAAGCCAGGATCCTTACTTCCAAAACGGCATGATTTACCAACCAGTGGCCATCCAATGAAAACAAACAATGCTCAAGTCCTTCAACAGGTATGATTTTATTATGATAGCAATGAATCTTTAAACATTAAATGTTCTCATGATACATTATGTCTTTATCCAAGATGACAGAAATGCCGCGCTCCTATAATTTAAGATCTACAGCAGCTGGTAAGGAGAGTTTTTGTTTTCTCCCTAATTATTTGGGATCAACTTATTGAATATCTATTATGGTGTTTCAGTTACACAATGATCTTGTTTATTTGTAGGCGCTTCAGCGCTAAAGCAGCCTGTATCTGGCATACGAAAACCAGCAGCTAGCAACATAGCCTCAGGGATCCAGAGAGCAGGACATGGTTTGAAACCACCTCAGGCAAAAAGCACTTCAGTCCCATCAACTTCTGATAAACCTGTTGCAGGTATGCAAATTTGCCTGTGTTTGTTTCTACATTGTATTTAAGGAACTTACTCTTTTGATAGGCTATAAACCGGTGGCCAAGGCCGCTCTACCAGCCAAGAGACATCATTTACCCAAAACTGATGCCGTACCAGCAGCAAAGAAGAAAAAGATAGGTAATTAGTCAATAGGCCTGGTGCAATATAATATTTTTATGTGTGTGAAGCAATAAGCAATGTTTTTTCAGATAATCCTTTGCCATCAAGTGATGTTGAGTTGGTGGCTTCTTCTGACATGGCCAAAGCTAAAAACCTGAGACCTCCTTCACATAGCCAGAGAACTTTACCTGCCAAACCTCCAAAACATGGTAGACTGCTTTTCTACAGTACTGTCTCATTTATTTTCTTTAGGTGTAATCAGTCATTTTTGTAGATGCTGCAATACCACCATTTGATTGTGACCCAGTCAGCAGGGTTTTGAGACCTCAAGCCACCAGTCTCAAGTCCCCAGTTAATAAACCTCAATGCCATGGTAAGTAAATCAAAGCTAGTAATCTATATTTTTCCAGTTTATCTAAAAACAATAATATATCACTGACAGGTTGTGCCAACTGTAGTTCACTTGAGGAACAACTCAAATTGAAAGACGAAGAAATTAAGCAATTAAAAGAAGGTATTTTTTTCTGATTACGGTACCGTAATTTATTGTTTATTTAATTGTTTCACTGTTACTAATAAACTTTATTTTCTCAGAAATTTTGAAACTGAACAAAAAAGAAGATTCAGCACCCTAATGAATAAGAATGTGTAAAGAATGTATAAACTTTTATTTTATATTATGAGGCACGTTTTTAACTAATGTTATACCTTATGTGTAACAAAACATGCTTACATCAAATATGTATCTTGGGGAAATAAAATCTAAATTAAAATATTGCTTTGCATGTTTTGTTTAACAACAGCAACACGTTTTGTCTCTTCTAGCCATCTAAGCACATTCACATTTGACTTTGGTTTGACTTTAAATATTTTAATATAATGTTCGTATTAAAAGTTAAAGGTAGCAATTTAGATGTATTTTTAATTATAGATGAACATGTCACCACTAGTTGGCACCATTGCTCAGCCCAACGTACATCCTCGGCGTCTTCGTTACGCACTTCCTTTACCCGACGCAAGAGCCCGGCAAGGCTGTAGCACGCCTGTATTTGTGGCCTTTAACTGCAAAGCTGGATTTATATATCTCCGAAAACTCACATAAACCTTCCAAGATCCATTTCGCTAAACCGTAGGTGAGTTTATAACGGGATGTCAATTATTCCTTGATGTTAAAAAATGCTTTACTTGCCGTTATTCATGCGGATCAAACGTGCGGACTAGTGAGTTAGCTTCTGGCTAAAGTTAGCTTCCTCACAGCGCCATATTGATTACTGTGCTTTTATTTGCTTAGAAATAAAAGCTCTCAATTTGGATACATGTTAAAGCTTGTGTGGCATAATTGCCTGTTAATTTTTCTGTTTTCTGCGTAGCTTTGAAGTGCAGACCACTTCCCAATCAGCCTTTCCCGTTCATCAATTAACGTTACTATTTGATGATGTTAACGTTGTTTGTGACATGATACGTACTTTTGTGTTAGATTAGGACCTATGTAAAAAATAATAATATTTTTTTACTAAAATATTCTAAAAAAAAGTAATTGCAGCAATACACAGATGCAGTATTACATCATTGCATAAAATGTTTTATACCAGTGACCCATAAATGTTGAGTGTTGAGGCTGGATGATGATAATACTGTTTTTGTGCTATTTTATAGACTAAGACTCCTCTTCAGAAATGTCACGTTTCTTTGCCACTGGCTCTGACAGCGAGTCAGAGGAATCCTCATCCGCTGATGAAATCGCCCCCAAAGCACCGGGAGCTACCTTCAAGCCGTCAGTTCATTACATTTGCCTCATAATCTTTTATGATTGCTAAAGTTTTTAATAATCTTATTGTTTTTGAATAGGGCATTGTTACTTAGTGATGATGAGGAGGACACCAAAAGGGTTGTGCGGAGTGCAAAAGACAAAAGGTTTGCTTTACTGTGTTAAAATACCAACTTTGCAAATTGATGGGGTGTGAAAATTAAATTGTTTTCAATTTCAAGGTTTGAAGAGTTGACAAATCTCATCAAGACGATTCGCAATGCCATGAAGATTCGTGACATGTCCAAATGTCTTGAGGAGTTTGAGCAGTTATGTCGAGCATTCACAAAAAGCAAGAACATTGTGGACAAGGAGGGAGTTCCTTCTTTCTACATCCGTCTACTAGCTGACTTAGAGGACTACCTTAACCAGGTTCATATTTCCTCCAAATTTTAAATTACCTTAGCATTTATACTCAGAAACAAATTATGAATTAATAATGATTACACACATTTACAGCTCTGGGAGGACAAGGAGGGCAAAAAGAAAATGAACAAAAATAATGCTAAGGCCCTAAGCACACTTCGCCAAAAAATTCGCAAATACAACAGGGACTATGAAACTGAAATAGCTGCTTACAAAGAGGTGGATTATATTTTCTTTTTACAGTTCTATTTTTTATTTTATTTATTTTTTTGATTGTATGCACCAACCATATACTATTTTTGTTGAGTAGAACCCCCAAGAATCTGCGGATGAAGAGGAGGAAAAAGAAGCTGCGGATTCTGGTAAAAATTACAAGTCAATGTACACGTCTGTCTGTTTTCTTTTTTTTTTTTTACTGGTAATAAATAAAATCTTCATCTGAAATTTTAAGGGGACTCTTCTGGAAGTGATTCGGATGAACCAGAGGAAAGGCTTACTGCACAAAGCTTTTTAAAGAAAAAACCTGAGGGAATTCCAGATGCCAGCAAGTTTCTTAAAGGGGCTAAAGGATCAGGGGTAATTGCTGCTCTACAGTGAATTGATTTTCTTTTTTCTGGAGTTTATATTTTTTTTTATTTGAACAGGATGAGTCGTCATCAAGTGATGAAGATGAAGATGATGATGAAGATTGGGGTTCAGACTCCGTCGGCAGTGGCAGTGAGAGCTCTGACGATGGAGAAGGAAAGAGCTCTTCCTTAGCCAGTGTCTTCCTTAAGAAGTAACTGTATTTTACATTGTTCTTGTCTCATTATATTTAGATTTTTTAATGTCTTTGGTAATGAATGAAAATATTTTAACTAAAATCATTTAAATGATAAATTGTTTCCCATAAGGACACAGGAGAGTGAAAAGAGTGAAAAGAAAATCGGGAAAAAGAAGAAAACTAAGAAGAAGGAGCGTATTGAGGAGGAGCCTGAGGAGGGAGAAGGAGAGGAGGTGGAGGGAGGCTGGGAGAAAGTAAAGGGCGGCGTTCCTCTCGTCAAGGTACCACTGCTTTTGAATAAACAAATATAATAGGTGTGAATGTAAATATGAATCTATTAGTGTTCTAGCAACATTTTAAATTTTTTATAAACAACATTCTAAGTGAAATTTTTTTATATATTTTCTTTTAGGAAAAGCCTAAGATGTTTGCCAAAGGAACTGAAATCAATATTGCTGTTGTAGTGAAGAAACTGAATGAGATTCTGCAGGCAAGAGGCAAAAAGGGAACAGACAGGCAAGTATGCAATATGTATTATAAAAGTGTACAATTTGAAAGTTGACTCATTATACTCTATTCAACAGGGCTGCTCAAATTGAGTTACTTCATGCTCTGGCTGGAATTGCAGCAGAGAATAACTTGGGCCAGGGAATCCTGGTTAAGATAAAGTTCAACATCATTGCCTCTCTGTATGACTACAATCCCAACTTGGCAGCCTTCATGAAGGTTTTTATTTCTCAATCACATAAAAATTACATATCATAGAATTGCTACTATTGCTACTACATTAATGTTTTTCATCTTTTAGCCTGACATGTGGAAGAAGTGCTTGGAGTGCATTGACGAACTCCTGGACATTTTATTTGATAACAACAACATCTTTATTGGAGAAAATATAGCTGAGGACAGTGAAAACCTGGGCATCTCAGACCAGGTAAAACAAATAACAGGGATAGTGATCTAGTTTAAAACCTAGCAACATTTTACATAAAAATAACAATGAACTTCAACAGCCTTTCAGGGTGCGAGGGTGTATTTTAACACTTGTGGAAAGGATGGATGAAGAGTTCACTAAAATTATGCAAAACACAGATCCTCACTCCCAAGGTTTGGAATTTTTCTGTCTTTGTTGTGCAGATTCTGCTGCTTTTAATCTCCAGTAAATGTGATTATTTTGTGTATGTCACTGCAACAGAGTATGTGGATAATCTGAAAGATGAGGGCAGAGTCTGTGGCATCATTGATCGTCTGCTCGCATACTTGGAAAACAAGGGGAGCACTGAGGAGATTTGTCGTGTGTACCTACGGAGAATCATGCATACATACTATAAATTTGACTACAAGGCTCATCGACGCAGCCTCGGGCTCCAGGGAGAGACTAAGGTTAGAAACTTACCATTAATTACCATAATTTCAGAATGATGAATCGCTACTTTTTTCACAAGTTTTACTCTACTGTCTATACAGTGACTCTCATAGACCTAATATAACCTAGTCCTGCCTTTATTTTTACTTTTTTGATTTGTTCTTTTTAAAATCTACTTGATGCAGTAATTCATTTTATATGTTTCTTGATCATTTTTGAATTACATTTTATGTGCATTGTAGTCTGAGCAGGACCAGGAGGAGAGTGAAGGCGAGGATAGCGCAGTGATCATGGACCGGCTCTGCAAATTTATTTATGCAAAGGATCGTACTGACCGTATTCGAACTTGTGCTATCCTCTGTCACATCTACCACCACGCGCTGCACTCTCGCTGGTACCAGGCTCGAGACCTAATGCTCATGAGCCACCTGCAGGACAACATCCAGCATGCAGATCCTCCAGTGCAAGTATGACACTGATAATTCAAAACATTACCCTATACTTAAATTTTAAATGACATGATTGCTCTGTCTCTAGATCCTATACAACAGAACTATGGTCCAACTAGGAATCTGCGCTTTCCGTCAAGGCATGATTAAAGATGCACACAATGCTTTGTTGGACATCCAGTCATCTGGCCGTGCCAAAGAGCTCTTAGGTCAAGGACTGCTCATGAGGAACATGC
Source organism: Mugilogobius chulae (assembly GCA_038363315.1). Classification (NCBI taxonomy): domain Eukaryota; kingdom Metazoa; phylum Chordata; class Actinopteri; order Gobiiformes; family Gobiidae; genus Mugilogobius; species Mugilogobius chulae. The sequence goes on along the minus strand of CM076401.1, from coordinate 33,868,191 downwards.
AGGAGAGGAACGCTGAGCAGGAGAAAATTGAAAAAAGGAGACAGGTAAGATTCTGGACATGTTTGCATTGTATAAACAAATGCCTATAACATTGTCAAAGTGTTTTTGTTTTAACTTGGGAGCGCAAATTTAGCTTGAAATAACAATTGGGTGTTAATGTAATATGATAAAATGCAATTAACACTTTTTGTTTTTCAGGTGCCCTTCCACATGCACATTAACCTGGAGCTGCTAGAGTGTGTGTACCTGGTGTCTGCTATGCTGCTGGAGATCCCTTACATGGCTGCCCATGAGTTTGACGCTCGCAGAAGAATGATTAGCAAGCAGTTTCACCACCAGCTCCGAGTGGGAGAGAGACAGCCTCTGCTTGGTATGCCTCTCTTCACTATTATCCACAATGTTTTCTAAAGGAATAGAGCTGACAATTTTCTAAATTTATTTTCAGGACCCCCAGAAAGTATGAGAGAGCATGTCGTGGCTGCTAGTAAAGCCATGAAGATGGGAGATTGGAGAACCTGTCACTCTTTTATAATCAATGAGAAGATGAATAGCAAAGTGTGGGATCTGTTTCCTGAGACACAGCGAGTCCGAGAGATGCTTGTCAGGTGTGTATCTTTTTAGTTAGCTTAAACTTCCTTTGGGAATTCTTTTAATTTGCGGTAAATTTGTGGTTTTGTAGAAAAATTCAAGAGGAGTCACTGAGGACCTACTTGTTCACATACAGCAGTGTATATGACTCCATCAGGTAGAGGGAGATTAACTTTAATTAAAACGTACATATTAGCATTGTTTGTGACTGTGATTGTCCTGCAGCATGGAAACACTGTCAGACATGTTTGAATTGGAGATCTCCACGGTACACAGCATCATTAGTAAAATGATCATCAATGAGGAGCTGATGGTGAGTGTGTACTTTTCATACAAAACATGCATGAATGCGTCTCTAAATGTTTGTCATGTTCACTCAGGCATCCCTGGACCAACCTACCCAGACAGTGGTTATGCACCGCACAGAGCCCACATCTCTGCAGAACATGGCGCTACAGCTGGCAGAGAAACTCGGTAGTCTTGTGGAAAACAACGAGCGGGTGTTTGACCTGAAACAAGGCGTGTACGGAGGCTACTTCAACAGAGGTTTGTTTAGCTTGTTTGTAAATTTTTGTAATTGGACTCTAATTGTTAAAGAAAATACATTTGTATTGCAGATCAAAAAGGAGGCTACCAACAAAAACAAGGCTATCAGAGAGGTAACAAGACATCCATTTATTTGTTTATGCAGATTTTTTTTTATCACCATTTAGATGATCATTTTGTTTTTGTTTTACAGATCAAAAAGGATCTTATCAGCAGAAGCAGGGTGGCTATCAGAGAGGAGGATACAGAAATCAAAATCAAAGCAATTACTGAGCTTTTAGACTGGATTTTAGGGTCGTTCATTCCAACATCACCTGCCTGTTTCAGGCCACAAAATACTAAGAAGTGTATTTTAAGTGAAGTACATATAAAGTCAAGGATTCCTGCAGAGAGATTGCTACTGTCACTAAGTTAAGTGAAAATTTTCACAGAAACTAATAAACAATTCCCAATCTATCATTGAGTTTCTTTGTTTTTTGTTAGATATTTATTTGGAAAAATACTCATTATTAGGTTAATGTACCTAGTGTAGCAACACATTTACACTTACAAAACAATCTAGTTAAACTAAAGCAATGTACATCAAGGTGCTTTTAAACCCGTACTAAAAGTTTGTACATTCTAATTCAATGTGGAGTAGAGAGTTAACAGTACTTAAATTATTATTTCCTGACAAGTTCCTTTGTGGCCTATGCATTCACCAATTTCTGTCGCAATCTTCTGTGCACCTCCTTCCTCAGGAGGTCTCTCTCTTTGCGGATTCCCTGCAGCACAGTACGGTTCTCCTGAGCCCGGCGCACTAAGTAAGGCAGTGTGTCATCCACTGAGCCATATGGTACTGATTTGTAAATGGCATAACCCTCTTTAGCTGTGATGAAAGAAATGTGATGTAATTACTTCATTGTTCTCTCAAATTATTATATTGACAGTGATATGCTCACCCAGAGTGAGGGAGACGTGGTCACACATGCCAAGCAGCTGACCAAAACAAACTGAGCCACCATTTTTGTCAATGCCGAGCTGATCCATCCTGTAAGTACAAGGGGAATGTTAAATCTGATCATTATTGTAACTTTATTTCTATAATTAGTGAAGTAGAAAAGTTGTTTTGGGGATTAGATTCACTTTCACCATTTCCCTAGAAAAACAGTTTATTTTATCAGTTTACTTTTTAGGTCTACTATATTATTAGTAAATATAATGTAGTAATAAACATTTAAAAATCATCTCTAGAGGTTTGCCATTAAGCACTTCTGTGCAGTTTTAAATATTGCAATTATAAAGCTGCACAACATGGTGGCGCAGTAGTTTGCACACTTGGCCTCATAGCAAGAAAGTCTGGTTCAATTCCCTATCAACCCGGGGCCTTTCTATGGGGAGTTTGCATAGTTTTTCCCGTGTCTGCACAACTTTCCTTCCAGTGCTCCAGTTTGCCCTACCACTAAAAACATGTCCATGAATGCCTCCCCCAGTGCTTCCCTGCAAAAGAGATTATGAATCTCAGTGGGACTTTCCTGGTAAAATAAAGGTGAATAAATTAAAGCCTCAGAACAGCTTAAGTACTAGAAGTCCTTATGATGACCCAATCTTTTAACAATACTGTCATGATTTTGGACTTTCACAATGTGAAAGCAGCCTCAAAGAATGACGTTAAAAAAGAAGAAGAAAGAAATCAATCATTTCAAAGTGGTCAAACCTTTGTGCAGTCAGTCTAACTGACTCTTCATTGTGTGTGGCCACAATGATTTTGTACTGGTCTGGTTGTACTGAGATGACCTCCAGCATGGCATTCAGGGAACCATTATAGCTGCACACAAATACAGGTTTTGTGTGTTTTTTAGGATCCAATGACGTTTTAAGAAGTTGTATGTTAAACATTTTTGTAGATCAAAAATTAGATTTCACATATACCTGTCATTGGTGTCCTCCCAGGAGTTATGAATTGGATCACGTCGGCCCTCTTTCTGTGCCAGTTTCCTTTCTTTATCCATATAAGCCCTCTCACCAGTTTGACTCCCAGACAGAACCCCTCCTTCTTTGAGAGACTGATGGCTTCTTGGATCAAGGACCTAGACTCCTGATATAATAAAATCAGTTTCTCAGCTCTATTAAGTAACTATTTTTTTCAAGTGTTGTGTGTCACAACTGACTCACACTACCTTAAGATAACATTGGTAAGTGTTCCAAATCCAGGCACTGTTTTTGTTAAACTTTTTCATCATTGCCATGGTAACAAGAGAGAGGGCTGGGTTCATGAAGGTGTACTCTGCATCAACCAAGACTCTGACTTTGTTAGCACTTTCCTACATGATGTATACATTTATTACCATACAAAAGTGTCTATATCTTTGGCATATAGTCTCATACCTCTGCAATTTTGTTGAGTCGTCTGAGTCCACAAAGTAAATGTGTATTCTCCTTCTCATCTAAACCATGGAGTTTGATTGTCTAAAATGAAAAAGAAAATGGGTCCATAATCTAGTATAAGTTCAAATTATTAACAGACAGTAGAAATTACCTCTCCATCCATGGCTCTAACTAGCAGATTGAGGTCATAGAGTTGGTTTGCCATAAGAGTACTAAGCTTCACCTTGAAAAAAACAACACAAAGTTGTTTAGAGGATTAAGTGAACGGATGGGAATTGTAGCTTGTTTTTTCAGCTGCTTATCTTTGCCTCTAAAAGATAGGTGAACATACATTCAGTGTTGTTATTTTACCCACACTGAACTGGTCTATGGAAATTGCCAGACTCACGAAATACACAACTATTGATGAAATATTAATATTGGTTATGTTGACTTAGTCTTACACATAATTCTGGACTGAGCAATGCTGTAACCTTCAGCTGCATCATGGGGTCTTTGCTCCACTCATTACTGTGGGACATCCGGACACACTCTAGCATGGCCTCCATGTTGTCCTGGTACCTCTTCTCTCTGTTTTTCAGTGAAATATATGATAAGTGTAAAAATTCATTTCTCAGTCACATGCCAAAGTGCACCCTAATCTTATTCAGTTTCGTGTGCAATTAAAATACTAATATAAGCATAGATTTTACTGCTTTCCTCCTGAAAAGTACTTAACATGAAAAATACTTTATAAATAAAAACATTCAACTTTTATATTCATAAACTGACAGTAGGCTATAGTTGAAGGCCACTGTAAATAATAATTATAGCTAATATGAACTACCCACCCAGTGCTTTCACCTAGATCTTCCTCGATCGGAACTGCCAGCATGGGCCTCAAGCCTAGTAAACTCATCTTCTCCATAGTTTGGGAAATCTCCATCTCATTTTCTCCAGCCACAAACTGCGCATACACCGTTGGTCGCACAAACAAGGAAAAGCCTTTCTTTCCCAGAAGTTTCCGGGCAATAGACATCAACTAAAGCAGCCCCAAAAAGAAAAAAAAATGAAAGAAATGGTACATATTTAGTTGTATTACAAAGTAAAAAGCACTTGCTGCTGCTGTCAATTACAATTTGCACTTATTACAATCACAGTGCCACCAAGCGTTTTGTAATTTGTGCGGGTTTTGTGCTTTTTCTTAACCATTCTAGAAAAAAGTACAAGTGCACTACTAAAGAATATTTGTCAAAAGTATCTCAAGTTTAGTGAAAATATGTTTACAGTAAAAGGGAAATTGTCTATGTTAGATACAATTTCAGAAATCTAAATATTTACCTAGCTTTTTCAACCCAGTTTATATCCTGTGTACAGTGACAATTTTGCACAAATTCCAAAATCAATTGTCAGTTTCACTGTTATAATAACTTACTGCAATTAAAATACTTCACTTAATGAGTAAAACAATACAATAAACAAACCTATTTGACATATTGAATTTATAAATAAAACTAATTTACATTATTATGTTTACATGCATCCACTGATTTTTATTAAATTTTTTACCGTGCCACAGTTGTTGACCAGCACAGGGAAGGAGCAGAGACGAAAGACCCCCAGTGCTCGCAGCAGTTCTCTCATTGTCTTCACTTGAAATGCTTTGGGGTCCTCAAAGGCTAAAGTGGCAGATAACAGCTCTGGGTCTCTGGCTGAAACCACCGTTCTGGCAGCGGCTGTGCCAATCTGCCTGAACGGCAAGAGAAGAGGCCAGGGCAAGCGCACACAGGAGCTCAGCATGGTGAGTTGCTATAAATCCTTTGTGAATTTGTCAAAAGAGGTTGACTGAAAATGCCTGTATATTATAATGCCACAGGTGTTGCAGCCTGGGCCAAGTAACCCTGAATCCAGGTCATCTGTCTGTCTTCTAGTTAATAAATGGCCTGTTTAAATTTTGAACAAACAAAGTTGAACCTTAGCATTAATGTTTTCTTCACTCGGTTTACCATCATCTCTGCAATTACCAATGTAACTGCACTGTTAGGGTTAGGGGTTTGGGTTATTTTTATATCTATATGTCTGGCTCTTTTTATCCACTGATACCCTGATTTAATGACCACATTTAAAATAACATTTAAAACACTTGAGGGAAAAGTTTTATGTTAAGTTTTAATAAATACATATCGCAATACGTAAACAAATATGAAGAATTTAAACGCTTTAAGTTGAAACATTTTTATTTTTGAAAAAGAATGAATATTTGAAATCACCAAAATCGCCAAATGTACAAAATTTACCCAAACAAAATCAGAAATGAGAGCTGCTGACAAGCTAAAAACACACTTGACTTCAAACTATAGATGCAACACACATTTTCCAAAAAGCGCTATAAAACAGATATAAAGATTCATCCTAGATCTCAAAATACAGCTCTCGCACCCATGTCCAAGTAGGACCCTTGGGTGGTGGGACAATGCTGGGGCTGCCTATACAGATGTCTCAGGGGGAGAGATAAAGATGGGTGGGGTTCCTGGGATGGTAGAAGCCTCAGTGATATGAGGGAAAGGTGGAATACACAGCTGGGTTTGGGGGCGCTGTAGGCAAATCCAGCTGGGGCAGAAGAGAAGGATGGTGTCGTACTATGTCTGAGCGATAGGGGGCACCAGAGCTGAACTGGGGCATTGCACCTAGGTCAACGGGAGGGTAGGTGGCAGCTGAGGGTGGGGCATGTGCATTTGCTATAGCCTGGGTGTTGGGTGGAGCAGCCACGGGTTGAAATTGTGAATGGGAAAGTGTGGTGCTGAATGAGGGAAAGAGGAAGAAGGAAATGCAGAGGAGAGAGAGGGGTCTGTGATTGGTGGCTCAGACTTGGAAGGTGCAAGGCTGGGTGACTCGGGTGGGAAGGGTTTGTAGTCATATTTGAGAAGGCCAGATTTTGCATGTGTGGAGAGAAAGCAAAAGATGTGGATTGCCATAAGCAGGAAGAGAACAAGACAAAGAAGGAGTTGAAAGTTGGTTTTGGTTTGGGAGAGCTTGGATAGGGGGAGGATTTGTGGGAAGAAAATTTGGATATGTATATTCAGGTGGGGTGGAGTCATTCACAGCAGCATGTGACATGGGCTCAGTTATTGGTGATTGAGCAAGATTGAGCAGACATTTGGTCCTGCAGGCCAGAATCACAGGCAGGGTTAGTCGCTTGGTAAGAAGGGTCAACTGGAGTGTCAAGGTTGCAGTGATAGGAGTTAGCTGGAGAGATGTCAGTGAGAGGTTGTGGGGAGGAAGAATTTGAGTGCGGTGGGGTAGGAAAGGTGAACGTGGTCTGCTGCAGGGCGGGGGTAGTGGTGGAGGAGGGAGAAAGAGTGGGAGAGGAGGCCAGCATGGTGGGATAGTCAAGAGAGGAAGGAGGAAGAGAGGCCTGGGAATTACCAGAGGCGTCTGAAGAGTCGGCGATAGGGAGGGGCGGGTATGAGGAGGCCTGGGGAGGGAGAGTTGAAGTGGGAAAACTGGAGGTGTAGTCTGGGTCACCGAGCTGAGCTTCAGAACTTTGGAGAAACAAACAAAAATCAGAAATATTATGTTACATGCAAAGTTTTCTATCAAAATAGATTCATTTTCAAACACAATATGTTTCCTTTCAAACAAAGGAAACCTATGTATTTAGAAAAAAAACATTGCATGACATGCATATCTGTAATTTACACTTTGGTCATTGTAAAACACAAAATTGACCCAAAAACACTATAGAAATAGAAACCAGGTCAACTGACTTCCCATGTAAAACAGTAGTAATGATAAGCTCTGCTTTTTCTTTGTAAAACTTTTTCGTAAGAAGCAATTGATTTTTTTAGCTCACTTGTTTCTATTGTTGAAAAGGAGGTACAGGACGGTTTTGTCTGTTTGTTTGTTTGTTTGTTTGTTTGCATAATTGCAAGTAAATGCAGATAAGTAGGCAGGAATAGGAAGTAAGTGAAAACAGCAATTCAGTGAACTCCTGAGCATTAGCTGCAGGATTAAAATTACTCAAGATTACTCAAGTCCACAAAAATCAATTTTCCAAAATCCCCTTTAAAATTAATCAAACTTACTTTCCAATGAGGTCATTAGGCATGTCACTTCCTCCTGTTCATGTTATTCCATTGGTCCAAAGGCATATTCATATCTGTCATGAAAGTGTGTTCAGGTGTACATTTGCCCTCTGCTGAGCTGTTCCGGGCTGATTCACTGTTCACTGAGGTGAGAGGAGGTGTTCATCTCACTAATTGCGTTTCCACCCTTATAAAATGCGCACTATTGTTGAAATTCGCATAGGTAAAGTGAATAAAAAAAGGCAAATCAATCTCCGTTTCTATCAAAGCGATATCTGGGTGTTGTTATGCAACATGAGCTGTCATAACACCGCTGATCCTGCAGAGGGCGCACGTGCACAGTCTGTTTGGTTTCACTTTTTTTCTCACAGCCGCAGATTCTTTAATATTAAGTTTTTAGCAGCAGACTGCTCCGTCTTCTGCAAAGTTTAGCCAGTTATCACTTTGGTATTGCGATGGATCCGTTTAACAGACAAAATGAAAGGCTGCTGTCTTTGTTTTTAACACAAATCCTCCGCGGGAAAGGATGAGCTCGGAATCATCGCAGTGTTGGAGATCATAAAGTTTCACGAAGTTTTTTACTCAAACAGCGCTGTGTTTCTCCGGGGTTAGTTTTGATCGGCCCGACTTCAGCAAACGTTTTGTTTTAGTGGTGTAACGGTGCAGTTGATGGGGGTATTCCATGAAAGTGGCTTAACAAGTCTAGGCTTATCCTAAAATCCTGAGCTGAAACTAGCTTCATCTCCAATTAACCCTCTAAGTGGTTCCATGAAAGAAGTAAGTCTGGGTCTGAAACAACGCAAATTCAAGCTTGAAGATTAATCTGGGCTATGGGCGTGCTAGTTTGATTTGCATTGCAAAAGTTTTAAGTTTATAGTGGTTTATTCAGATGCGGGGAGCGAGAGGCAGCCCCTCCCCTCCTGTTCACAGCTAGGAAAAGACGAGGCGGAGATCCAGAGGATTTATCATCGTATTTGTGAGTAGCTCATCGTTTTTTAACACAATGCACAGTTTCCACTCCGCATGTGGAACTAGTCCGCTGCGTAATTTTTTAATTGACCTTTATTTTACCAGGGAAGTCCCACTGAGATTTAGAATCTCTTTTGCAGGGTAGCCCTGGGGAAGGGTCAGGGGAGGCATTAATGGACATGTTTTTAGCTGTAGGAGGAAACCGGAGTACCCGGAGGAAACCTGCGCAGACACGGGGAGAACATGCAAACTCCACATAGAAAGAGTTTGCATGTTCTCCCCGGCCCGGGAGTCGAACCCAGGACCTTCTTGCTATGAGGCCAGAGGGCTAACCGCTTGCGCCACCGTGTCGCCCAAAGTTGTCACAAAGTTGTAGCATAACCTGAGCGTAACTCTTCACAACCAGAACTGACCAATCAGAGCAGACGCATGTGTGTCGTAGTGTGACAGGGTCAGAGACGAGGGAAAGAGGTGCAGTGAAGCGCTTTTGAGCACAAAAGCAGCAGCACGACTCCACGGCTCTCACACGTAGGCACGCTAACTCGGTGAAAGACGCCTTGAAAACTATGAACTTTGGAACATATTTGACCTAAACTTTTCCCACAGATTTGCCAGAAAGTCCATCTTTCGAGTTCAGCAATCCAAGCTTTTTTTTGCTGATTAGAGGCATTTTCCACAGTATTCCCCATGCACTATTTAAATCTATAGGTTTTGTGTGTAACTTACCTCTTTCTGCTGTCGAAAAAATCTCTCAAGCATAAAATAAATGTGACAAATTGCGACTGCTACGGTTGACACGGAGACATTTGCGGTTTGAAAGGATACGCGGTGATTGTTTGTAACGGTTCCAGGGGCGATAGCTTGGCACTAGCGGTTAGCCACTCCTTGCTATTCTTGTATCGAGTTTCACCAGGATCGTTTCTTCGTTAGAAATGTCTGTGGACTTGACGTATGTCCATTGACACTTTGGTATGTGCCATAAGATCTCGTCTGCGTCAGCGTCTGTCACAGGGATACTTCGGCTAAATCAATCCTCTGAAGCAGGCGAGGAACATATTTCAGACACTGAAATGCGGATGAGGTTTTCCATTCATACAAGAATCTAGTGACATTTTTGTTTGGTGACCACATAACTAATCAAACTACAGAACTTGGAAAGCGATTTCTAGGTTACCATAGAAATAATGACAAATCCGCCATGTTTGTTGCAGGTTTACTAACTTTCACAAGAATACATTTTCCAAAACAATATAAAAACAGCTGTAGAACAACCTAATAAAGCGCTGGTGAGTACTGGTAAATCTATAATTTTGTATGTCAGAATATGCTTTTAATTTACTATTTATTAGCCTTTGTGCTAATTTTACTCACAGCTTCACAAAACCTTTCTGCAACTGGAATCATAACATGTTGTGCAAATGAGACCTACAAGTGTCTTTCATTTAAAAAAAAATATTTCTTATTCTTCCATTAAACCGTTTCCTTTTTATAGGCATTTAGGCAAACCTTAGCCATCACCCAAATCCTTCTTCTAAACTTACCCGTTCTCCTAAACTTAATCGTCGTCCCTCTGGTCCCAGCCTATAACGTTTTTCTAGCACCGGAAATGGAGCAGCTTGACTGCCAGTGGAGCTCCACTCCGCGTCGGCTTTTAAAATAGATTTTTTTAAATGCTTATTTTAAATTACACCCCCGGCTATATGTCTTTTTACATAGGTTTGGACATTTTTTTGTATAAATACGGTTCTGTAATTCGCCAAAAATAACGTAATTACTGTCATAAGGGGGTGTGGCGTTAGAAGTAGGCGTGTCGTGAGGGGCGTGTCGTTAGTTCTGCGGGCTGCAATCAGACATACTTGCACAGAAGAGGAAGTTTAATATTTCTCCTTAAGACTCTCATGAGTCCCAGTCCAGTGATTGCGCTTTCATCATTTTAAAGATCAAATATCTGCTCTAAACTTACTCAACAATGTTTTTAGTCCAGGATGTTTTGCCTGTAATTCGTCTGAAAAGAAAGCCGACCCTTTAGAATCAGCTGGACACATAAACACAGCCGACTGCGCTGCCTGAAAGTCAACAAAAAAGCACATGTATTTTCTGGTCATGTGACTTCCTCTGGCTCTTTGTGCTCATCTATTACCCCCATCTGCTGGTGAATCTGTGAAACTGCATCATGTTTTTGACTGTAAGTGAAGTTAGCACATGCATCAGAGAGCCCTCTATCACCGCATATAATAAAGGGTCTATGACGGACACAGACGTCATTGGCAGGAAAGCGTTAGTAATAATAATTTACAATCTCCACTGTTATGTAATGATTAAACTGTCAAAATTGTTTGTGCTTTTACACTTTTATAACAGCGCTCTCTCTTGAATGCTTTATTATTATTATATTTGGATTGATTCAACTCTTACTGACAAATCTTCAATGTGTAGGGTCCATTTGTGAACTCATCTCTCCATACTGCCCATTACTCTTGTTCAAAGTAACAAAAAACCTCACACAATCCACCTCACTCCTTGTAAAGTGAAAGTGATTGACACATTGCACTTTAAAACTTCTCCTAACGCTGTGCACGAGTCTGGAAATGTTATCACCGGGAATAAATCAGATTACAAAACCTTCCTCGTCCCTTTCTCACACACCAGACTATCCATCCGCTCGAACTTTTCCTCCGCCGAGAGCCAGAAATTACCGGAAACGTGTCGTCTTGACCCGGCTCCCACTGTCAGCCTCGTGTTTGACTTTCTGCTGATTCCATCCAAACGAGAGAGAAAGTGTTCAGAAGGATCTCACAGGTGATGGATGACTTTTCAGGTCTGTGTTTGTTCAGGGCCGAGCTGGAAGTGCAGACGGAGCAAAACAAGCAGGAGCTGAACGCATGAAAACACAGCGCAGAGGTCACTGTGAGACTTACAATGGGCTTTTCATACTGTACAAAGAGAAGTTCAATCTGGTAACTTCCTGTTTATAATATTTTGTTGTTAAGTAAGTAGTTGCTGTAACTCTTTTAATCACTGAAATGTATTTAATCTAACACTGTACCAGGTTTGTTTGGACACTGTTGTTTAATAAAGTCACCATCTCAGGAGCGAGCCCGGTCTCACAAGAAAGCGTACATTTACCACGACATTGCACAACATGCAAATTACGTATGATTAGCACGAGTTCACAGCTGTTTTGTGTAACATTAGTACGCGTCACAGTCCCCGTTCATTTCAAATAGACGTGTTCTTATTTATGAATATTAATGAAATCCTGATTCTAATCTTAACCTGCCCCAAGCCCCAGATCTAATCTTACCAATTTTAGTAACTTTATGCCTGAACTTACCCGTTCACTTGGAGAAAACGTCCCACATGGCCTCAATCAAAACTCGTCCTATTTTGACGCTGTGAAATCTCGTGTCATTTTTACGCTTTTTCATATCGTGCTAAATGTTACGGCGTAACATAAGTACTAAAAATAGCTGTGAAGTCGTGGTCAAAATACGCTGTTTTTGTGTCGTGGTAAAAGTACGCCATCTAGTGAGACTGTGTTGCAGGAGCGCTGTGGCTAACGCTGACCTGTACTGGCAGGCTAATCACCTTGCTCCTGTGGTATTTTATGTAAAANCATCATGGGTCTTTGCTCCACTCATTACTGTGGACATCCGGACACACTCTAGCATGGCCTCATGTTGTCCTGGTACCTCTTCTCTCTGTTTTTCAGTGAAATATATGATAAGTGTAAAAATTCATTTCTCAGTCACATGCCAAAGTGCACCCTAATCTTATTCAGTTTCGTGTGCAATTAAAATACTAATATAAGCATAGATTTTACTGCTTTCCTCCTGAAAAGTACTTAACATGAAAAATACTTTATAAATAAAAACATTCAACTTTTATATTCATAAACTGACAGTAGGCTATAGTTGAAGGCCACTGTAAATAATAATTATAGCTAATATGAACTACCGCACCCAGTGCTTTTCACCTAGATCTTCCTCGATCGGAACTGCCAGCATGGGCCTCAAGCCTAGTAAACTCATCTTCTCCATAGTTTGGGAAAATCTCCATCTCATTTTCTCCAGCCACAAACTGCGCATACACCGTTGGTCGCACAAACAAAGGAAAAGCCTTTCTTTCCCAGAAGTTTCCGGGCAATAGACATCAACTAAAGCAGCCCCAAAAAGAAAAAAAAATGAAAGAAATGGTACATATTTAGTTGTATTACAAAGTAAAAGCACTTGCTGCTGCTGTCCAATTACAATTTGCACTTATTACAATCACAGTGCCACCAAGCGTTTTGTAATTTGTGCGGGTTTTGTGCTTTTCTTAACCATCTAGAAAAAAGTACAAGTGCACTACTAAAGAATATTGTCAAAAGTATCTCAAGTTTAGTGAAAATATGTTTACAGTAAAAGGGAAATGGTCTATGTTAGATACAATTTCAGAAATCTAAATATTACCTAGCTTTTCAACCCAGTTTATATCCTGTGTACAGTGACAATTTTGCACAAATTCCCAAAATCAATTGTCAGTTTCACTGTTATAATAACTTACTGCAATTAAAATACTTCACTTAATGAGTAAAACAATACATAAACAAACTATTTGACATATTGAATTTATAAATAAAACTAATTTACATATTATGTTTACATGCATCCACTGATTTTTATTAAATTTTTTACCGTGCCACAGTTGTTGACCAGCACAGGGAAGGAGCAGAGACGAAAGACCCCCCAGTGCTCGCAGCAGTTCTCTCATTGTCTTCACTTGAAATGCTTTGGGGTCCTCAAAGGCTAAAGTGGCAGATAACAGCTCTGGGTCTCTGGCTGAAACCACCGTTCTGGCAGCGGCTGTGCCAATCTGCCTGAACGGCAAGAGAAGAGGCCAGGGCAAGCGCACACAGGAGCTCAGCATGGTGAGTTGCTATAAATCCTTTGTGAATTTGTCAAAAGAGGTTGACTGAAAATGCCTGTATATTATAATGCCACAGGTGTTGCAGCCTGGGCCAAGTAACCCTGAATCCAGGTCATCTGTCTGTCTTCTAGTTAATAAATGGCCTGTTTAAATTTTGAACAACAAAGTTGAACCTTAGCATCTAATGTTTTCTTCACTCGGTTTACCATCATCTCTGCAATTACCAATGTAACTGCACTGTTAGGGTTAGGGGTTTGGGTTTATTTTTATATCTATATGTCTGGCTCTTTTTATCCACTGATACCCTGATTTAATGACCACATTTTAAAAATAACATTTAAAACACTTGAGGGAAAAGTTTTATGTTAAGTTTTAATAAATACATATCGCAATACGTAAACAAATATGAAGAATTTAAACGCTTTAAGTTGAAACATTTTATTTTTGAAAAAGAATGAATATTTGAAATCACCAAAATCGCCAAATGTACAAAATTTACCCAAACAAAATCAGAAATGAGAGCTGCTGACAAGCTAAAAACACACTTGACTTCAAACTATAGATGCAACACACATTTTTCCAAAAAGCGCTATAAAACAGATATAAAGATTCATCCTAGATCTCAAAATACAGCTCTCGCACCCATGTCCAAGTAGGACCCTTGGGTGGTGGGACAATGCTGGGCTGCCTGTACAGATGTCTCAGGGGGAGAGATAAAGATGGGTGGGGTTCCTGGATGGTAGAAGCCTCAGATGATATGAGGGAAAGGTGGAATACACAGCTGGGTTTGGGGCGCTGTAGGCAAATCCAGCTGGGGCAGAAGAGAAGGATGGTGTCGTACTATGTCTGAGCGATAGGGGCACCAGAGCTGAACTGGGGCATTGCACCTAGGTCAACGGGAGGGTAGGTGGCAGCTGAGGGTGGGGCATGTGCATTTGCTATAGCCTGGGTGTTGGGTGAGCAGCCACGGGTTGAAATTGTGAATGGGAAAGTGTGGGTGCTGAATGAGGGAAAGAGGAAGAAGGAAATGCAGAGGAGAGAGAGGGGGTCTGTGATTGGTGGCTCAGACTTGGAAGGTGCAAGGCTGGGTGACTCGGGTGGGAAGGGTTTGTAGTCATATTTGAGAAGGCCAGATTTTGCATGTGTGGAGAGAAAGCAAAAGATGTTGGATTGCCATAAGCAGGAAGAGAACAAGACAAAGAAGGAGTTGAAAGTTGGTTTTGGTTTGGGAGAGCTTGGATAGGGGGAGGATTTGTGGGAAGAAATTTGGATATGTATATTCAGGTGGGGTGGAGTCATTCACAGCAGCATGTGACATGGGCTCAGTTATTGGTGGATTGAGCAAAGATTGAGCAGACATTTGGTCCTGCAGGCCAGAATCACAGGCAGGGTTAGTCGCTTGGTAAGAAGGGTCAACTGGAGTGTCAAGGTTGCCAGTGATAGGAGTTAGCTGGAGAGATGTCAGTGAGAGGTTGTGGGGAGGAAGAATTTGAGTGCGGTGGGGTAGGAAAGGTGAACGTGGTCTGCTGCAGGGCGGGGGTAGTGGTGGAGGAGGGAGAAAGAGTGGGAGAGGAGGCCAGCATGGTGGGATAGTCAAGAGAGGAAGGAGGAAGAGAGGCCTGGGAATTACCAGAGGCGTCTGAAGAGTCGGCGATAGGGAGGGGCGGGTATGAGGAGGCCTGGGGAGGGAGAGTTGAAGTGGGAAACTGGAGGTGTAGTCTGGGTCACCGAGCTGAGCTTCAGAACTTTGGAGAAACAAACAAAAATCAGAAATATTATGTTACATGCAAAGTTTTCTATCAAAATAGATTCATTTTCAAACACAATATGTTTCCTTTCAAACAAAGGAAACCTATGTATTTAGAAAAAAAACATTGCATGACATGCATATCTGTAATTTACACTTTGGTCATTGTAAAACACAAAATTGACCCAAAAACACTATAGAAATAGAAACAGGTCAACTGACTTCCCATGTAAAACAGTAGTAATGATAAGCTCTGCTTTTTCTTTGTAAAACTTTTTCGTAAGAAGCAATTGATTTTTTTAGCTCACTTGTTTCTATTGTTGAAAAGGAGGTACAGGACGGTTTTGTCTGTTTGTTTGTTTGTTGTTTGTTTGTTTGCATAATTGCAAGTAAATGCAGATAAGTAGGCAGGAATAGGAAGTAAGTGAAAACAGCAATTCAGTGAACTCCTGAGCATTAGCTGCAGGATTAAAATTACTCAAGATTACTCAAGTCCACAAAAATCAATTTTCCAAAATCCCCTTTAAAATTAATCAAACTTACTTTCCAATGAGGTCATTAGGCATGTCACTTCCTCCTGCTTCATGTATTCCATTGGTCAAAGGCATATTCATATCTGTCATGAAAGCTTGTCCCAAGTCTATGGCCTGTTCCGGGTCTAGGGTGTCTTGGTAGGGTGTGTTCTCCGTCCTGTATGCACAACTGGGGTCTGGAAGAGTGGGTAGACAAGACAAATCCAGAGTCTGCAGGTCTTGAGGCTCAGTGGACGTCACTGTTGCCTGGGGTAAAGCTTCAGTTGAATCACATGGATCACAATTCACTGTAATATGTAAAGATGTTACCAAAAACAAATTGCTGATTGAATCATTTTATTGTACAAAATAATTCAGGTGGTTTATTTACCAATATCCAAAGTTTCCGTTATTTGGTCTAATTTACGCTTCTGCCTTGCATCTCTTTGTCTGGGAAAAATAAATGAATAAAAATCACTGTTAGGTAAAATATTTCACAGCAATGTACAATTTATTTGAAACAATAATCTAACAATAACAATAATTGATTTAATTACTTTTTGCTGTTCATGCCATCTTCTCTAAATCCTTTTGCAAAAGGATTTGAGTTTATCTTCAGCTCTGTAATCTAAAATTTGGCAGGTCAGTTTGGGGTTTCTGCATGATAATAATGAATAATCATAATCAAACATATGTTCTCCTACCTTATTGTTTTGGTAAGCCGTGACTGTGATAAACTGTGTCTCAGGAAACACAAAGGTTTGCTGTCCACCCCCCCATCTCATGATATCTCTCGCTTCAACTACATGGATTCTAGGTTGGTACCGATGCAGAGAATGAAGAATTATCTAGAAACACACAGAATATTTGAGCTATTTCATCACTTTTTTTGGGTGGTTAAGTTTTCATGCTCACTTACATGTCCTTGAGAGTCCAGAGTGTTGTTGGTGAGCTTGGCATAGTGAAAAGAGATGGTGCGGCTTTGCCAGTGAGCCCCAGTGGCAGGTGAGTCCGGGTGTATGAAGACACGATCAGGTAGTCGGGCTTCAGCACCACCTACTGCTTGCCATCCACCGCCTTGAAATCGATACCTAGAGTTGTCCACGGGAACTATGTCCAAGAGCAGGATGTATCGAAGGGTTGGATTTAGGCCAGACAATTTCAGCTTCAACCCTGGAAACAGCCGTCTTTAAGGATAAAAAAAAGTAAAAATCAAAAGCTTCAACATTGTGCATGATCAGTGTTTATTTTCTCTACCTGCCCTTCTTGGTAATGATCATTTCTGTTCCCACAGAGCTAAACTGTTTCCATAAAGGGGCGTTCTCCAACTCCATCTTAATCTCCTCTTGACTCTTGGTGAGTTGGTTGGAGACAGAATCACCGGGAGCAGTAGGAGGAGGAAGTAGTCTCTGTGATAAGGTCTTAGCCACAACATCACATGCTGAAGGGTAGAGGGGCATATGAGCAACTGGATCTCGCTCTAAATAGGAGGAAATAAGCAAGTGTTAATCTCAATCAAATAAAAGGTAAGGCTTTCAATAGACTTCTGAAACTATTAAAACTTACCTCTGTAAAAGCAGTCCCAATTCTTTGAGATCCCAGACCTAAGCTGGGGTACATATCCACACTCAGCATTTTCCTTTGACTAGATCTCCTTTTCAAATTCTGCAAAAGGGCATTGCTTCTTCCTAAAAGTTTTTGTTATAAAGAAAAGCCTGAGGTTATTCCTTGTGGTTTCTTCAGTTGTCTTCACTTGGAATGGCTACTGTGCTGAAGGCCTCTGTTATATAGGTGTGTGTAGCTTCACACATGAGGCCAAATGGTCTCTTTTTCACAGCTTCCTTTGCTAAGGCTGGCAATGTACATATTACCCTCTAGCACAAGGCATGCTTAAACAACAAACAACAAACTCTAATTATATAATTTGGCAGGTAAGAATTGCTGTTAGTACAATATACTTTTTTACTTATAATGTTGACATCACAAAACTTTTGATGATTAAAGTTTTTGAAGTTTGAATGTTTTTTGTTTGTATAAAAGTAAAATGATCTAATTCACACAAAAATCTAAAATGGCCTACACTGAGCTAGTGTTATAGATGACGCCCTGAATGAGGGATGAAACCTCATCAACTATTATGAAAAATCTTAATGACATTTGTTTACAGCTACTTTATCTATGCAAAAGGAGCAGATCAGAACTGATTTGCTAAGTTTTTTTTTTTTTTTTATTGAATAAAACTTAATACTAAGAATATTAATGTGAAACAATGTTAGAGTATAAACAAGCTGTGACATATTCATTCTTTGAGCTTTATCTGCGATTTGAGAATCATTTCCTAAAAGTCCTAAAATAAATGCCAGTGTTTTGAATTGTACCTGTTGTAGCTGGTGTTTACAGCGAGAAACCCTGCTGAGGCGTGATGACTTGATGACATGTTTCTTCCTCTCTGCTGCCTCTCTGTTAGTCTTTCTCAGCAGGGATCCCAGTCTCAGATGTAGGTAGAAAAGCACAGTTTGGTCTATGGTGACAGTTTGGCCCCTGCATCACACATGCCTGAGTTTATGTTAGAGGGTAACTGTAAAAAATAAAACATTTAGCAAAGCAAACATAATCAAAACATTGTACGGTCAACATATAAAAAGCATCACTGGATTTTGACACCTACAGCTGCAAGCATTTAAAACTTTTTTTTTTAACTGTTGTATTATTTTGGGAGTACTTAGCATCAAATCAGTGGAACATATACTGTGTACTGTCTCCTACCAACTTGGTGTTTCTGGGTGTTTTGTGCAATGTATCGGCTATTTACACAATTACACATTTTGTTTTCTATAAAATTATAACGGACATTGACTATATTAATTAATATTAATTATTAAATATTAATTCATCTAAAATTGAACAAATTGTTTATTTGTAATTTATCACCTACATATATCAGGGGTCTTCAACCTGTAGTTCATGAGCTTCCAGTTGCTCTCCACTACCTCATAGAATTTTAGAATAAAATATTGCACTTTTTTTCTTCAAACTGGATCTAATACAGGCCCATAACACTTAAAAGTGTTACTTTGTGCATTAATAAATGTTTAATACCTAGTGCTGTATGTGCAACAACGTTCACCACTTTGGGAGACATTTGTCTTTTTATTTTAATATTATAAGTTACTTGCATAACTTTTTTGTTTGTCTTCTTTAAGGCATTAGATTATCTACTCCATCTTTTGTTCCGAGTATTCACATGTGAACTGCATAAGTCGGAAACACGTCATTATTCTGGGGGATTAGTGTTACATCACTGTGTTGAAACTTAAATGCTGCAACTCTAATATTTGCTTGTATTTGATTCATAAAGATTACCTGTCTTTAGAGACACTAAAAATTAATCTCAAAAATGTTCCTGCTCCCATCCAGCCAGTTTAACAGGGACAGCTGTGGTCACTTTACTACTAATGTATCACTGTTTTTGTAGTTGTTGTTTGCCTTTCCCATTTGTGTGTATCCAGTGCAAGCGACACAACAGGGATAAAAGCTGCAGGACAGAGGGGAAGTAGAGGCGTGAAGCCCATACTGAGAGTAAAGCCATTAACTTGACAGGGGGGAGCGAGGTGTGTCCTTATCCCAATGTATTTACGAACAGACAGGTGTGTGGAAAACTGTTAGGACAGCAGCAGACCTTGTAATGGCCCATAATGGAGATTGGGGATTTGTTGTTTTTCCATTATCACATTTAAGGGAGTGAGTACTGTAGTAGGCATTTAGTACAACTACAGCACATTTACATGTGTGTGCCAAGTAGTTTGATCTAAGTTAATTGTTTGCTTAGCAAAGGCTAAAGGTCAGCTTGTGTCATCTATTCTTCACCTCTCCATTGATCTGTTACATATTCCACCTCGGCTTGGCATCAAGAAATTTGAATAATGTAGAAAATTTTCAAAAAATGAAATTGTGAGCATATAATAATCACATTTTTGATGTACAATAGTTGTATGTTCAGCGCATTATACAGTGTATACCAAATTGTAAATCTCAATAGATTAGATAATAATAATAAACTATGTAAAACAAAAATATATAGTTCAAATTCAATACTGTAGAATGGATCTTTATTCAAGCCAGTATTCCATTCAGTCTCTAGGACTATTTATATCTGACTGGGATTCATTTTGGAGGTGTTTTTATTGCATTGGGAGCTCTAGGTGCTTTGGATTATTGAGAGTACAAAAAATAATCTGTGATTTTACTATTATCCAAAGAACAAACAAAGTTGCATGAGCATATTTGTCACTTATATTTTACATGTAATAGAAAATTCAGTTTTATTTCATAATAATTTCATCATAATTCAAAATTCAGACCACCTGCAGGGGTCTCTGTCAGTCTGGGACAACAGCACAGACATAGTTTCAGGGAGACGAACAGCAAGGCGCTCCCTGAAGACCACTAAAAACCCACGCTCACTGTTGCTATGGTCACTCAAAATCACACTGGTCCCTTTGGCCACAGCATCCAAGACTTCATGATGGGACATTTCACCTGCAATAAAAACATCTAGATCAAATTTTGTTTTTGTTTTTTCTTATGGCGCACTGACCAAAGAACTAATAGCCAACTGCTATAGCTAAAATTTAAAATATAAATATTTCTTGAACCTGTAACATAGAGATCTGCTTTTATGCCATTTAGGACGGAAGCTCCAGATCCTGCGCATACAGCCACTGTGCGCACCAAAGACTCTGTGAAAATACAGATTTAGAATATATTTATTATTTTATACTTTTGTTCATTACTAATGATGTACGCCCTTCATTTGATTGCTTTCCTACCTAAAGTCTGACCCGTTCCAAGTGCCAAACGAAGATGACTCAAACTCAAATGTGTTTTCATTTTTGCCACAGCTGTTGCTACAGTTATAGGCTGGTCCAAAACGCTCATCCGTCCTTGACCGTGACCGGGAAGAGGATGCTGGAGCAGTTAACAGAAGAGATGTGAGCCAGGCAAGTAGTTATCAAATCATGTAAAGATTTGAATGTACCTTTTCTAACTTTGAGATGGTGAGAGACTGGCTCAGCACTGTGTGTCCCATCAGTGTCTGGACAAAGAGGGGCAGGGCAGAGTTGCTGCAGGTAAAGCTGACATGGATTCCACTATTCTCTGACCTCAAATAACAGCCAATGCATACAATAAACTAAAAAATTAATAGTTGTTGGACTAGATTTTTCAGCTATGCTCGTTCAATCTGTGCATTCGCTTTGTTTGAATCAATGATCATGATTTACAAAGAGTAGGTCCCCCTAAGTTTCTTGAACTGATTCCTACTCCATTAGCACTACTATACTGCCTCTTCTTATTTTATACAGGCATACGTTTTGACATGATTTTCCAAAAATAAAAATAAAATAAAATTGGTTTCAGCAATAATATGATGAGACAGTTGTCTGAAATGTGTTTTTTTTTTGTCTATGTGTTTTGAACCAGTGTCAACCAATGTATTTGTGCTATTATAACCTGTTGCTTGAATGCTGAAGAGTTGTTGAACTATCACAGGCTTTCAGGGTTTCCATAACAGCATTAAGCTCCTCGTTGCTCCTCACAGTAAACTCCAATCTGTGAGTCAGGGGGCCACTACTGAGAGCCTGGCTGAGAACAGTCACGTGGCCACTACCTAAACAACAAACAGACACCTAATACACTCACGGGACTAAGATGGACGAGATGCCCAAAACAATCATCAAATATGCAAATGCTGTAGCTTGTGTGACACTTTTTCCATTCACAGTGACCTCTTACCAAGACCTCCTATAAGCCAGTCATTCACGCCTCCTTTGACACTGTCCCATGAGGTGTGTGGGGAGAAAACAGCCATCCTGGCCTCCACAGCTCGAATAGCCAATCGTTGCTTCCAATCTTTTTGAACCAGACTCTTGATTGGTCGAAATAAAGGTGGGTGATAAGAGATAATGAGGTCACAGTTGAGTGTTTCTGCTTCTTCCATTACAGCATCAGTGAGGTCGTTTGTAAGAAGAATGGTTTTAATGGGTCGTGGTATGCTTGGTTCAACCAGCAGACCAACATTATCCCATGACTCAGCCAGAGACAAAGGGGCAAGCTGCTCCAGGATGTGTACTACCTCCTTCAGTTCCATCTTATTCTTGTGATTAGAAAACTGACACTTTGGGCACACAGGAATCACAGCAGTTGGACAGAGCAGAGAGGGAGTATTGGGAGATTTTGTATAGTAAAAGGTCGTATGAGGATCAAATGAAGCTGCAGAAAAAAATGATGTAAGGGATTTTCTGTAGGAAAATACAGCACGGTTCAATAAAATAGATGTAATTCTTCCACGCGCAGTCAGCATCAGTATATATGACCTGATGGAACAAAAACAAGAAACTTTTAGAAACTAAACAGAAACTGACCAAATCAATAGAGTATGTAGACACACAGCAAACAAACGATCGTTTTGTGCATGTTGGAAGCTTGACAACTAAGCTATCAAGCACTACAAACTTCGCCATGCTAACTTACTAGCAAGCACAACAACAACAACAACCTAGATTGGTCTTTACTTGAAGAAAGGATCTAGCCTAAAGAGTGCATATATTGATGCAGCCACATGCAGGAAAAGTCAAAATCATACCCAACTTGTAAAAATGCATTGGTCAGTGAGCACGGAGCGTTCAGGAGTGCAGCGTTCTTGTAACGTGTTGTTCCTCTTCGGCTTCCGTTAGCAACAGTCTATGTAGCAAAGTCACTCGCTTGAAAAGAAAAATATTTGAAAAATAAAAAATCATCACAAATCTATATTATTATTATTATTATTAT
The DNA here is from genome assembly GCA_038363315.1 of Mugilogobius chulae. Taxonomy (NCBI): domain Eukaryota; kingdom Metazoa; phylum Chordata; class Actinopteri; order Gobiiformes; family Gobiidae; genus Mugilogobius; species Mugilogobius chulae. The sequence goes on along the minus strand of CM076401.1, from coordinate 33,845,662 downwards.
TATTATTATTATTATTATTATTATTATTATTATTATTATTGTTATTATTGTTATTATTATTATTATTGTTATTATTATCATTATTATCATTATTATGAGTAACTCATTACAAAAGTAACTAGTTAATGTAATATTCCTTTTTTCAGTAATTTAGTGTAGCTCATTACTTCATGCTGACAATGTATTTTATGTGTAGTTTGTATGTTCTCCCCGTGTCTGCGTAGGTTTCCTCGGGTTACTCCGGTTTCCTCCTACAACTAAAAACATGTCCAATGTGCCAACCCTCTCCCCTCCCCAAGACTACAAATGGAAATTAGCTGTAAACTACAATCTGGTACAAGCATCTCTGCCATTGTGCTTAATGTAATTGTACATTGTCCTTAATAAACATTACCTTACCTTACCTATTATTAATTGCAAGCTGACTAACTCAATTGAACGCGACACTTGGACCAAAACACCACTAAAAGTGTCTGTTGGCTTATAGATGAATAAAATGAGGAGATGATGAAAATGTGTTGTGACATCACAGTTCTATTATTTATTCACTAATCAAGTGTAAATGTAACAGGGTTAGTATTGTACAATCTCTTAGCACAGGGGTGTCGAACTCATTTTGACAAAGGGCCACGTTGGCATCGGGTTTGTCCTCGAAGGGCTGGTTGTAACCAAAATTAATCTTACAAATCTTAGAGATTTGTGTATATATACTGTATATATATATATATATATATATATATATATATATATATATATATATATATATATATATATATATATATATATATATATATTGTATATATACAATATATATATATATATATATATATATATATATATATTGTATATATACAAGTGGGTTTCATTTTTCTCCCTGCAACTAGTAATAGACTATATATCCTAATGTGTTACAATTTTATATTAACTTACCCAACACGGATTAACTGATTATTATTATTATTTTTATTATTATTATTATTATTATATAGTAGTAGTAGTAGTAGTAGTAGTAGTAGTAGTATAGTAGTAGTAGTAGTAGTAGTAGTGGGTATGATTGTTATGATTGTTGTTGTTGTTATTATTATTATTATTTTTTTTTTTTTTACTTGAATTGAAATTGAAAAGCTAACTCAATTATCCATTTAATGTGTTCAACCTAATTATTAATAACAAGCAAATCCTTGATTATGTGTGCTTTACATAATAGTAACATACAGTACATTCAGGATAAACTAAAAAAAAAAAAAAAAAAACTGCTGCAACCCCTTCGCAGAAGGATTAACCTAGTCTTAATCACACTCACACATTGAGCATACTAATGTTTGTCAATGCTAGAGACCTGGACTGCTGTATTCATTATCATTATGTGAATCACGGCAAGCAGCCTGCCCGAGACTCACAGAAAGACTGGTCCAGGGATTATTGTGGATTAATTCGATAAAGGTCGATGGTGGGTGCTAGAGGGATCAAAGGCAGATCAGGTTGTCTTGTCCACATTACATCATGACTCTTCCTGTGACCTTTGACCTCTGTTCAATGACTCATGCTATATTACAACATTGCGTGCAATATGATATTAAAAGCCATATGGTAAGGCATTTTCAAGGAAAGCCATTATCAAGTTACATAAAGGTTTATTACAGGTCAAGTTTGTGTTTATTCATTAGTCTTATTGACACGTTTAAAAGCTTTTCCACTTAAGCATTTCATCAGCAAAGTGCTGCAAGCAGATGTGGAATGAGCTACGTATTTAGGTGAGCACCAAAAATTGCCTCACAACTTTTTAGTTGCAACTAAACTTGGTCTTTTCCACTAGGCTTATATTATAAACGTATTGTAAATATAGCTTTTGTGAAAAAAAAAAAAAAAAACACCATGTCTGACTTGAAGTAAGTATTTTAGTTGTCATCAGAAGCTGAAAGCAATGCTCTGAATGGCTGTGTTTGGGTGGTCCACTGTAGTTTCATTTTGCTTTCTGTAAAAATATGTTAACTCATAATAGCAAACAAAAATGAATGTGTGGATACTAATGATGCATTCCAGACAACTGGGAATTAGGATATTTCCCACTCCATTAAAATGCGCTGGAACGCCAGTCAAACTGGTAAATACCACTTGCGAATTGGGACCTGGTCGAGAATGTCCTATTTCAATTATGAGCAGCAACAATCAGCTCAATAAATAAATCTGAGGATTTAACTGCCACAAAAACTATGTAAAGATTGTTTACAGGTCATTTAACGTTACTTTTGTCACAGAATAAAATATTTACTTCCTGTTTTGCTGTGTGAAATTCTGGTAATATAACTTTATTGCTTGTTTTCTTATTTTTCTTTCATGGGAGAAAGTCAAATTTAAAGATTTTTTGGTCAGACATGTTCTCTCATGAGCAAAAGAGGATTTGCATAGCTCAAGAATCAGCCTTTTTTTTTGTATAGTCATTCATTACACATGTATACTTTGTTATATTTTACAACTGTTCTCATCTGCAGCATATGTCCATTAGTGCTCTCCGGGCCACACTCCCCTTTTCACGCGGTTTGAAGTTAATCCGCTCCAAACTGTTGTGCATCTGGCTCAAAGTCAAAAAAAGGGACACTCTGATTATTCAACTTGTGTAGTCTGTTTCCAACAATAATTACTTCCTCTTAGTTTCCGTCTGTCTGTCTGTCTGTCTGTCTGTCTGTCTGTCGAAGCAAGAACATCACACAAAACACTTAGATTAAAAATATATTATTTTGAGTATGCATAGGCCTACAGAAGGATTCTTGTTAGTCACAATGTCAGAACACAACTAGGTTTCTAAATAAACAAAACATTGTTCTCCATCATTGTCTGTTAAAAATATACATTTACAGTAGTACAAAAATAAATGAATAGCTGTGAAAGTCTCACAGAGATTTTCATTGCAGCATTAAAATACATGTATAACAAGGCTTTTGTTGTATCAACATTAGGAAAAGAAGCAAATATTGTCAAAAATGGATGCGACTAAAGGTGAAAATGTAGCTGGTGGCTCTGTGTCTTTCATTGCATCATCATCATCCTGACAAACTCTAAAAAAGATAGATAAATGTTATTTAACACATACAGCTACACTATTTTGTACCTAAGATGTGGTTTGTAACGTTAAAAACTTTGCAAGCTTTGAAACCGAATACCTTCAAAATCCACTGTGCCGTCTCCATTGTCATCTGCCTCCTTCACAATAGCGTCAATCTCTTTGCGACTCATGTGCTCACCCATTAACTTGCACATTGCAGAACGCAGCTCCTCCGTTGTAATTTCTCCATCTCCATCCATGTCAAACTACACAAGAAATGTAATTATGAAAGGAGTAGGCAAAACAAAATAAACAGTGAATTGCATATTGCATTGTTGTTGAATACAACTAAGAAATTGTATAACAACAGTTTATGTCTAGGGTTTTCAAAGCTCCAACAAAAAGTTAACATAATTTAGAAGAGGGCAGTGGCAATGTAATATATTTGAAGATATGCAAATTTTGACTGTCAAGTACCGGTATGTAATATTAACATTCTAAAAACAAGTCTAAAAATAAATATAAAAGTTACATTTAAAATAGTGAACAAGGTGATTTTTTTTCTTTTTTTTTTCTTTTTTTACTTTAGCTTTGTAATAATTTTTGAATAGCCCTTCTATTATATCAAAATATATTGTGGGATGAATGAAGGTTCTGTTAACACTACAAAGCAAAAAATTCATTATTTTTCTTTCACCACCACCCACCCTTTCTTTACATCATCATATTTACCTCTTTGAATGCATCTTTGAGTTCTTTCATTCCAATCATTCCTGCTGTTTCGGCCAGAAGCTTAGGGCCATCAGCTCTACAAAGTCCTCAAAGTCCACTCTTCCTCCAACTGTGAAAAACAAATTGTAACAGCTCATTAAAACTTGTCACAGTTAGTGTATTTATATATTAAAAAAAAACTAAAATACAAAAATGACGAGAAACAATCAAACAAATGTCATCCATTTGTTTGTTTCTTTCTCATTATCTAAATACACAAATTAACAAATTAATAATTAATTATTAACAATAATAACGTACGATTCATGTTTATGTTTTGACTCAGCTCAATCAGTTCCATCTCTGTAGGCATGTAGCCCATAGTCCGCATGAGATTGCCCAGGTCTTTGCAGGTGATCAGTCCATCCTTATCTTTGTCAAACTCATTGAAAGCTTCACGTAGCTCTGTGTTAACACATTGACACAATACAGACACATAGATTCAGCCCAAATCAACATATAATTAGCTATGCCTGATGTCACAATGTCATATTTACATATATCCAATAAATCAGTGATATAAATACTTCACCAGCTTTGTCAACTCTTGCTATTTTTTAAAACTATATTTTGTTTTACTGGACGACATAAAACACGGCAATACTGATCAGTAATATAATATGATCAGTATTCATTTTCACTATAATTTTGACATCCATCACTTACCATCAATTTCATCTTCTGCCAGTGATCGTTCCTGCAAAAAAAGCAACACAAAAAGAGCCACATAAGAACAATAGACTAAACAAATGTATTTGTTGCGTTATCTCGCTAAGAAATAAATCACATTCAGACAAAGAGGATTAAAGACAGAATTCATAAACAACCTTGTCATTTCATTGCTTTTTTTCCATTTGGTTAATACCTGTAAAACAAATGTAATACCTACAATGTTTTTCCCTCCGCGCAAGAAAATGCATGCCGCTCCAAAGCTCATATCTAGTGTAAAAAAAAAAGAAAAAAACTCATTGTAAAAAATAGCATTTTTATGTGATGGTTACATTTTTTAAGTTAATGCATAAGTTAAAACAAAAAGAATAATTTCAGAACATTTTCACAATGCAAATGGCAAAAATATTTTTCTGTTATAATTTAAATAAAGCTGCAGCTTTTTTACTACAGAGACAAACTTGAACTTAATGACACCAAACTGAACAAACTTTACTCAAAAATTTTAACTGTTTCTTACTTACTGATGGTGATTTTCGTTCAACTGTCAGGTGCATCACTCACAGCTCCAGCACTGGGAGAGAAGAACAGCTCAACTTCCGATTACTCTTTTTTTTGTTAGACCTTATTTTGATCCCTGGTTTGTGGTGTGCAGCGAGACCCTGTGTTCCTAGAGCAGATGGGATGGTAAGGTTGTGTGAGGAGAGGAGTGGCTTTATCCAGAACTGTATAGACAGAGGGAGGAGTCTGTGTTGAAGCAGAAAAGGATGCACTCACACATTCATCCTAATGAGAAGACGTCACAATGCTCAGGGCCAAGCTGGCATCCGTAAATTAGACTGACATCTGACTCTTCACTCCTCTAAAGATGTGATCACTTTACCAACTGATCTTGTTTACAGCAGCTTTTCTTAGTTTACAGTAAATTAATTATCAGGAAGAAATGACTCAAATGTGTGTCAGTAAATGTGTCAATAAAAAGATTTACAAATATCAGTAATTGATATATGATCTATGTTAACTTTTGTGATCAAAATTTTCCATTTCATTGTAACAGATGATGTACTAACACAAATGTATTGTACAAATACAGCTACTACAATTTTACTAAATATATGCATGGTCAGCAGATGGAAATAAGTATTAAATATTATGAAACCAGTGTAAGACCAGTCATGCAAACTAAGGCTACAGTTAAAAAGAACACCTTAGTGATGATCCTCTTTTGACACCCCACTGTGACCGCTGTGGCTGGCATGCCCCAGTTATATAAATTTGTGAAAAATCTGTTTGCATAAGATATGTAATCCCTCTTAAAGGCAGCAACAATAGCAGAAATTTTAGTTTGTAGTGGTCCATCTGTGGCTTTTACTTCCTATAGATATGCATAGCCCACAAATTAAACAGCTGGTGGAAAGGGATTATAGAGCATTTAGTGTTTTGGCAAACAGATTAAAAGTGGAAGACATACAGAGAAGAGAAAAAGTTGGATAAAGTTTGTATAAAGAGATTAAGATTAGGTGCTCAGAAAGAACACAAGAACACAAAGTTCTATTTCAGGGTAAGTAAATAAATAAATAAATAAATGTATATGTATGTATGTATCTATGTATGTATGTGTGTATGTATGTATGTATGTATGTACTTGTTTTTGCATTTTTGTGAGGACTGTTTTGAGTTTTTAACCAACAGAGTGAGGACATTTTTGGGAAGTGAGGACATTTTGGCCGGTCCTCACTTTGCGAAGGGCCTGTTTTGGCCTGTTTGAGTGTCAAGATGAGGTTTTAGAGTTAGGGTTAGAATTGGGTTAAGGTTAGGATTAGGGCTAGGGTTAGGGCTAGGGGGTTAGTTTGGATGGTTAGGGTTAGGATAAGGGGCTGAGTAATACATTATGCCTATGAAAGTCCTCACTAAGATAGAAAAACAAGTATGTATGTATGTATGTATGTATGTATGTATGTATATATGTATGTATATGTATGTATATGTATGTATGTGTGTATGTGTGTATGTATGTATGTATGTACTTGTTTTTCTATCTTAGTGAGGACCGTTTTGAGTTTTTAACCAACAGAGTGAGGACATTTTTGGGAAGTGAGGACATTTTGGCCGGTCCTCACTTTGCGAAGGGCCTGTTTGAGGGTCAAGATGAGGTTTTAGAGTTAGGGTTAGAATTGGGTTAAGGTTAGGATTAGGGCTAGGGTTAGGGCTAGGGGGTTAGTTTGGATGGTTAAGGTTAGGGTAAGGGGCTGGGTAATACATTATGCCTATGAATGTCCTCACTAAGATAGAAAAACAAGTATGTATGTATGTATGTATGTATGTATGTATGTATGTATGTTTATGTATGTGTTTGTATTGTGATCTCCCCAAAAACAAACAAAACGCTTGTCTTGTGAAAAGCACTCAAATAGGAGGAGAGGTAAAGCAGCTAAGATTTTTCACACATGGTGGAAAACAAAACAGTATTGTCAATTTTTAACTACTAATACAGTGCATGTGCATTTTAATTGTAAAACACCTGAAGGAAGGAACCAAGGAACCAAAAATACAAGGATGTCAGAAGCGTAGAAGAAGCGTGTTTCCGGTTTCGCTCGGCTCGCCCGCGCCGCCATGATGAGGTCCTGAACAAAAACCCACCAGACTCCAGCAAAATGGGGGTAACACGGGCTGAAAAGGAAAAATACCGACAATGATTGAGTAATGACAATGTGAAGTGGAGCTCGGAGCAGGTGCACAAACGTGGATGAGCGCACTGTCCATTGGGGCGTCTCCATTTTGGCGTTGCGTTATTTGGTTAGCGCATTGGCTAACAGTGGCTACATCAGCCTGTGATCATCTCGGTGGAGGAGCGCTGCTGCTCCCAAAGAGAGCTAAGCGGCTACAGCAGCTAGCAAGCGTCTGTCAGAGAGGTGTCATTTCATTTGACTGCCACATTACCCATGTCAAGTCCTGCAGACTCGCTGGCTGTGCATTTGACTGAGGGCACAAGGATGGAGAAGGATTCAGTTAAATCATCAACAGTCACAATGTGGTTTATTCTCGCTGAATAGACCACTAGTGCCGAGGAGAAGAGGGGTGTGAGACCAATATTTTCCAACAGGCCAGTTAGCTAGCCCAGAGCTAGCTACAGTGGATCCCAAAAGCCACGGTAAGATTTTTAAATAATTTAGTGCATTCACACTTCCACGTTTGTGCGGATCTATCTTTATGAGCTCTGCTATTGAGAGGTTTGTTTCATTGACATTGACATGTAGGGTTGTTATTGGCCTGAAGCCTGAAGATTCTGTCAGCCTTGGGATGCTGTCTGCGGCAGAATACATCGTGCATTATTTCCTTGGTGAGAAAAATCAAACAAAGCCTAATTGACCACTCAAGTGCAAAACCTCCTCAGCTTTACTCATAAAGGAGATGATGTTACTGTTCCCCCCAAATATACCTGAAGTAGTTTCTCTTCCTGATGCAGTTTAAGAATTCTACTGCATTTCAAATGGCTTGCAAAATGTCTACAGTTATCTACTATTGCACGAGGAACAGTTTACTTCCTCAGTGTCACAGAAACCAGAAATGATTTAGTTTTTTCATTCAATACATACATATATTTTATTATTGGATAAGATGGATTATATATCCATCACAGAAACCAGGAGTAACTAGATTTTGCTTTTTTGTAAAGTGCTCTCTGGTAGTGATTTAAGAGCATTTTATTGCCTTTTTACTTGAGATAGACCAATATATAGGCCTGCTGATATTTGGAATTTGTTGCCTATTGACCATCGGCCTTATTTTGGCCGATCATTCAGTTGTTTGGACAGTTCTCTGCACAGGAAAGCCACAGTGATCAGCTGAGCTCCAAGATAGTTTTGGAGTGAAATTATATAATTTGTTTTATCTCCATTCTTAAGTCTGCAGCTTTGATTTTATCGTTTACATGTATTTAAATTAATTTTTTTTCTTGTTCTATGACTTTGGCTGCAACACAAGCTTTGATAAGTGCTTGTTTGTTTTTTAATATGAACTTCTGTGCTTTATACAGCAAAAGCTCATGGCTGCGATGGCATATACCTTATACACAGTGTGATAAAAACACTTTTGCTAGAAGAGCACATTCTTGAATTGCTTTTTAAAAATGAATTGCTCTTTAAAAATGTGCACAAAGGCGTTTTATTCATTACAGGGGGCCTTTTATGTAAAATGTATTTATGTATATACGTATTATAATGCCTCCCTTCACCGTTAGTTTACCCAAAGTCGTATTTGAATTGATTCATGCATGTTTGAGTAATCCTGTATTGTTCTTCAGCTGGAGCTCAATTGCTCAGAAAAACCTGTTCTCACCTACCACCTATCCCCTCCCACTTGCCTGTATTTAATTGTTAATTCAAAAGATTATTACTCAAAGTGAAGCTTGTATGGTTCAAATCTGTTCCATAGCCACTTTTCAACAATAAAAATTACAGCTGATTTTATTATTTAAAATCAGTTGCTTCTCACAATTACATTTTAAAATGAAGAGGCGGGACTTATCAGTTCTGTAGTTTTTAACAGGAAGTCACTGGAACTGTTTCTATTTTCAAGCCGTTTTATGCATCGGTCAACGATAAACCCATACTGGTCATTCTAGTTTTTACAATAAATAAAACATCACAGTCACAGGTTTGACCCTTTCATTTTATGCACTAAGAGAATTCAGCAAATCTGTGGTTCAACTCCAGCCCGGGCCTTTTTGTGTGGAGTTTGCATGTTCCTCCCCGTGTCTGGGTGGTTTCCTCCAGGCATCTCTGTGAAGCGCTTTATGACTCTGTGTCTATGAAAAAGCGCTATTCAAATAAAGTTTACTTAAAGGAGACCTATCGTGTGTTTTTTTTATATTTAGTAAGAAACTAGAACATATACAGAACATTACCTTTTGTTCATTGTAAAACACAAAGTTGATCTAAAACAACTTAAAAATAGGAACAGCTCTACTGACTTCCTGTTCAAAACTGCACAACTGATAAGCGCCGCCTCTTCATTTTAAAATGGAACTGTTAAAAGCAACAGCTTTTTATTTAAACTATTTTATTGTTGGAAAGTGGCTATGGTACAGTTTTGAACCATATATGCTTCACTTTGAGTTTTAATGTTTTGAATTATAACAAGTAAATACAGACAAGTGGGAGGGAATAGGTGTTAGGTGAAAACAGGGATTTCTGAGCTCTTGAGCTCCAGCTGAAGAACAATACAAGATTACTCAAACATGCAGGAATCAACTCAAATATAACTTTGAGTAGACTAATGATGAAGGAAGGTCATCATAACAAGGATAAAAACTTAGAAAAGTGAATCTGACATAATAGGCCCCCTTTAATTACTTACTTACTTACTTACTGGTCACTCTTCCCCAGGCGCTGGCCATGCCGTCAAGTGTGCGGGCCGGGAGCCTGAAGGACCCGGAGGTGGCTGAGCTGTTCTGCAGGGAGGACCCTGAGAAGCTCTTCACAGACCTGAGAGAAATTGGCCATGGGAGCTTCGGGGCAGTCTACTTTGTATGTAGCTAGATCTATTTATATCCCAGCGTTTTTAGATAACATTTTGCATTGAATTATGATCAACTACTGTTTTTTGTGTAGTTTTTAGACTCATATTTTTGTGATATATTTTTGCTTGTCACCAAAAAGAATATCACATCAGGTGCTATTTTTATTTAGTCACATTAAACTATTTGTTTTGCTATACAAATAAAGCTTACTTAATTACTTACTAGTTTACTAGTCACTCTTCCCCAGTCGCTGGCCATGCCGTCAACTTTACTTTTGAGATAGATTTGATAGTTTGAACTGTATATTTGTAAAATTATTATGGGATTAATATATGAAGTAGAAAATGACATAAAGTACACATTCACAATCTTAAATTGTTTAATTGTTTCTCTTGTTATTAGGCCCATGACATCCGGACCAATGAGGTGGTGGCCATCAAAAAGATGTCCTACAGTGGCAAGCAGTCCAATGAGGTTCAATACCATTTAAATGCAACTGATGCTTGGTGCAGCATTTTAGTAAAGTTTGTATTATCTTGGTTTGTTTTAGAAATGGCAAGATATCATCAAAGAAGTGAAGTTCCTCCAGAAGCTGCGCCACCCTAATACTGTGGAGTACAGAGGCTGCTATCTGAAAGAGCACACAGCATGGGTCAGTCTGTTTTTAATACATTATGAGGTAGAGGGCCCTTCTGTGTGCCCTCCCACTTTTTCTTAGTTAATTTCATTTTGCCCACTATATCATAAAAAGTGACGTTAACAAGGAAAATTAAGGCAGATTTAAAATTCTGTTGGTCTCACTTCAGAAATTATAGGCTAAAAGTACAAAAAGTCAACTTCAAAAAAAAAAAAACTGCTTTAAAGGTTCTGAAAATTCAAACTGTATGAATTTTAGACCATTTTAGTTAGGTGTTTTAAGAAAAAAAAAGCTCTTTTAAGGTGTTTCACCCTATTTGGTGTTGGAGTAGGGCTTTGCAATTAATCGAATTTCAGTTTCTAGAATTATTTTTGTAATCGTTTACAAAAAATGTGTTGTCGAGTCATGGTGATTATTTAACGTTAGTTATAGTAAACCTGTATATATATGTTCTTGATATAGAAAATTGGTGGTTTCTTTACTATTGTATAGAAACTGTGAGATCTGTCACATATTTCATTTTACCTTTTCACTCTCTACATTTAAGACTCACTAATGCTCTGCAGTCTGTCTAAGCAAATAATCGTTTGAATAATCATGATTTCAATTATGATTTAAATATTCGTGATCATAATCGAGAGCCCTATGTTAGATTGGGATTCGCTAAGAACACAATCTTAGCATTTGAGTTAAAAAAAATGTCTCACAGGCCCAACCTAAAGTATATTTGGCACATTTGAAACTTCTTTTTTTTTTTTTAGCTGGTGATGGAGTACTGCCTGGGCTCAGCGTCCGACCTTTTAGAAGGTAAAGAGAATATCATAGTTAGTTGATTAGTATTACACACCATTAATATGTTATAGCCAACATTATGGTTCTCCCTTTACACAGTTCACAAGAAACCCCTTCAGGAAGTGGAAATTGCTGCCATCATCCATGGTGCACTGCAAGGCCTGGTGTATCTTCATTCTCACAACATGATTCACAGGTAGACCTGGTTCTTTTCTCTCTCGTGCATTCCTCTCCCTCATTTGAGTTGATAGACAGGATTGCAATTATATAAATCAAATATATTTTAGTCTTCTATATTTCCTTACATTGTTGCCTTTCATTTAATTGTTTTTCAGGGATGTGAAGGCAGGAAACATCTTGCTGACAGAGCCAGGCCAGGTCAAACTGGGAGATTTTGGTTCTGCCTCTATAGTGGCTCCTGCCAACTCTTTTGTTGGGACACCTTATTGGTGAGATTGGGTTTATTGAGTTAACGTTTGCTGTACTTCTGTACTTCTTTGGATAGACAAGTTAATTGTGAAGTAAAAGACTAAAGCATAATGTTATAAGCTAATTAATATGAAAGCACAACACAGAGTTTAGACAAAATTTATTTTGTCTTGAAATTGATTATATGGTTGTGTTACACAGTCTAAGCTTTAATACAAAGGTTTGTAAACAGCTGTAAAGCTTCCAGTCAAAGACAGATATTTGGTAATTTTAGTCTAAAATGGTTTGGCAACATCTCTTAGAACATAATCTCTCAGAAAAAAAAAAAATCTAAAATAATAACATTGTAAAGTAAGCCTTCACTGTATTTATCTGGTGGGGTTAAGTAAGATCTTTTTGGACACATTTGAAAATTTGAAACTTCTCTAGCAGTTGTGTATTGTTTATTCCTTGTTTGGTGAGTCACGCTGTGTAGATTTGAGGTTTTCCGGTTTTGATGAAGGATGAAGAGGAAGAAATCAATGTGGACATTGTTTTTTGCAGGATGGCTCCAGAGGTAATTCTGGCCATGGATGAGGGTCAGTACGATGGAAAAGTAGATGTGTGGTCACTTGGCATTACCTGCATAGAGCTGGGTAATTTTCAATATTCAATAACATTAGTATGCTGCTATTATTCCTTTTAGAGATGTCCTTTGTCTTTATCCTTTTATCTCTCTGTCCCTCTCCCTCATGGTTGATAAATGTACAGCCGAAAGAAAGCCGCCTCTGTTCAACATGAATGCCATGAGTGCCTTATATCACATCGCGCAGAATGAGAGCCCTGTGTTGCAGTCAAATCACTGGTAAGAGCAGTTAATACAACAAGCTTTTAACTTTGGCTTTAGTTTTAAGTACAATGTTAAACCCACTTTACATATTAGTCCATCTTCGTCGTAAATAACGTGACCATGCTATTTGTTTTTTGTTTTTAGGTCAGACTACTTTCGCAATTTTGTTGATTCCTGTTTGCAGAAACTTGTCCCCGATAGACCTACCTCTGATGTGTTGCTCAAGGTAGAGTCAGACAACATTTTTCTTTTATATATATATATACATAATATATCATATTATATAATAGTCTGAATGAAGTCACATAAATGAAGTTACATTTTATTTAGCTGACAAGACTTTGACTGTTTATTGGTTATAGATTGTTGTCATTATCTCTGATTATATAATTAATTGCTTTACTGAGCTTCTATGCTTTTGCAGCTCAGTTCTCAAAAATAGAGACATGGCACTCCCGTTGGTCTGATCATAGTGTGTTCAATGAAGGATTAATTTGACTATAAAAGGACTATTGTACTTTTGACACTATTGAGCACACATGAAATAAGCTGTACCAACTTTAATAAGATACAGTACATATAAGCCACGCTTGTTTATAGTAAGTCTTTGAGGATCTATTATACAGCCTCATTGTTGATAAAGCTTTTTATAAAAGTAGATGCTTATAGTATGTAAATTACGCTATTTATTGTTTGCTATAAATGAATAAATTGTGAAGAAAAGTACACAAAATGAAAACTCTTTGTCTTTCTATTAGCACCACTTCCTATGCAGAGAGCGCCCTATGACAGTTGTAATGGATCTAATTGCACGAACAAAAGATGCAGTTCGAGAGTTGGACAACCTTCAGTATCGAAAAATGAAGAAAATTCTTTTCCATGAGGCACACAATGGACCAGCCCCTGAAGGAGGTGATGATGAAGAGGTAAGAATGTGGGAATATAGTTGGAGTATTAATCTCACTATATAAATTAACATAAAAAAACAATTAATGGGAATATTGGCTGCTCAGAAAAGATGTTCAAAGCAATTATTACCATGGAAAAAATTATTCCAATTCTATTTTTTTATGTTCACTTGTCATATGTTTCTTTCACCTGTTTTAATTCTATATTTTTTTTCTTTAGGATGTGGAGCAGTACATGCTACGCACTGGTACAGTAAATAGCATGGAGAGCTCTCATTCTCTGCCGTCCATGTCCATCAGCGCCAGCTCCCAAAGCAGCTCCGTCAACAGCCTGGCAGACGGCTCTGATGACAGCGGCGAGATGGCCATGATGCAGGAGGGAGAGCACACGGTCACCTCCAACAGCTCGGTTTTGCACAAGCCTCTGGTTCGCATCAATTCTTTTGAATACAAATATTTGCAATAGACAATCAAGAAAATGTGGGTGGACTAATTTGATAAAAATACATTCTTCTTTGCACTAGTATTTCTATACTACATTAAGACTTGAGTTGCACAAAATTTAATCAATAAACACTGCTACCAAAATGTAGGTGGTTAGAAAATCTTAAGGTGTAGAAATGAGTAGTGAACCTGTTTTAGGTTCACTACTCAGGTTTTTAGCAATTAAACAAGCCTCTCTGCTTGTTTAATTGCTTTGTGCCTTGACAGATTTTTTTCTTTTCTGTCAAACAGAGCCATGACAACATCTACGATGACCCTTATCAACCTGAAGTTGATCCCCAGCGAGAGGCTTCAGGAGGTGGGGGTGGGGGAGGAGGGGGTGGAAGACGCCGGCGCAGAGATCATTTTGCCACTATCAGAACTGCTTCACTGGTCACACGGCAGATTCAGGAACATGAGCAGGGCTCGGCTCTCAGAGAACAGATGTCTGGGTATGATTATTATCAGAACCAAACAAAGATGTCATTTATCAAGATTTTTTCTTCTTATTAGTGCCTCTTGTCCATCTTTAGGTATAAACGCATGAGGCGTCAACACCAGAAGCAGTTAATGGGCCTTGAGAACAAACTAAAGGCTGAAATGGATGAGCACCAACTGAGACTGGACAAAGAGCTAGAGAATCAGCGGAACAACTTCTCAATGGAGGGAGAAAAACTTTCCAAGAAACATCAGGCCATTTTAGAAAAAGAGGTGAGGAAAGAAGTCAACAAAGGAAATGTTAGCTGAACTACTTTCATGTTGACAGGAGCTAAAATTGGTTTGGTTCTGTAGACAAAAGCAGTACTGACCGAGGAGAAGAAGTTTCAGCAACACATACTGGGACAGCAGAAGAAGGAACTAACAAGTCTTTTGGAATCCCAGAAACGACAGTATCGCCAGCGCAAGGAGCAACTTAAAGAGGTAATCTTAAAGTTTATTCTAATAAACAAATAAAAAAAATCATCTTTTAAAAAAAATTATTAAAATGTAGGAACTCAATGAGAACCAGTCAACGCCAAAGCGCGAGAAACAGGAATGGTTGGTGCATCAGAAGGAGTGTTTACAGCAGCTACAGGCTGAAGAAGAAGCGGGCTTGCTTCGAAGGCAAAGGCAGTATTATGAACTCCAGTCTCGCCAATATAAAAGAAAGATGTTGTTGGCACGTCACAATCTCGAACAAGATCTGCTGCGAGAGGTAATATGTTTCTACAATAGACAGTACACCTGAAAAACAAATTTTGGTGCATATAATTTGAACTATAAAATATTGTTGCAATTAGTTGTGCAAAACAATAACCCTACCATCTTTTAAAAACATTTATTTGCGTTATCTTTTTAAATAAAATTGCAATTTTGGTCTTTTAGGAACTGAATAAGAAGCAGACACTGAAGGACTTGGAGTGTGCCATGCTGTTGCGTCATCATGAGTCCACCCAGGAGCTGGAGTTTCGTCAGCTTAGTTTGGTGCAGCGCACTCGTGCCGATCTGATCCGCACCCAGCACCAGACTGAGCTAACCAACCAGATGGAATATAACAAGAGACGTGAACAGGAGCTGCGGCAGAAACACGCCATGGAGGTCCGCCAACAGCCCAAGAGCCTGAAAGTGAGTGAGAGCCCAGTGTCTGCTGACGAGGGAGCGGGTCAAACGGGTCAAAAGTCCGCTGAGGATTGGCCTGGGGAGTTGGAAATGGATGAGGAACATGTTGAACTAGAAAAAGAATTCGCATTGAGTGATGGGGAAGAGCTTGATGAAGAGTCAAATGGTTACAGACATGTACCAGTTGAGGCAGTAGAAGGAAGTGATTCTATTGGCAGCTTGGATGAAGTAGATAACATTAAACCAAGCTTATGTGGCATTGAAAATAATGAGAGAGAACAATGGAAAGTTGATGGTGAAGGTGCAGATTTGAGAGAAGTAGAGGGTGTTCAGTGGGATGGAGATTCTAACTTGGAACATTTAGACTCTGATGAAGACGAGGGTAGAGGTGTGGCCGATGGTTGTCCATCAGAGCTGTTCACGACCTTAGCTCTAGAACGTCTGCGACATCGTAAGCAGGAACTTGATGATCTTTCAGAGTTTTATTTTCCTGATGGCACAGATGAGTTGGAACCTATCCCTATGTTACCCCCTGCACCACCACAACCCACTGAGACCTCTCTGCCTTGGCTTCTGTCTCACTCCTTCTGCCTCCTTCTGTCCCTCTCAGCTGCAGCGCACCCTTCAAACCTAACCCTGCTACTACTCTCAGTTTTCCTTCTTTCTCTAAGGCGCTCTCCTCCTCTGCCCTCCCTCTCCTCTCTGCTACTGTCGGCTGAGCTTGCACTGCTTGCTCTACTGTTTTCCTACTTGTTCCTTCGCTCATGCTGTGCTTTGTCTCTGTCCACTTTTCTGTGGCTCAGTTTGTGGGCCAGTGGAGTCTTCAGTCTTTGCCTCTCTTTTAGTCTTGGCATTTATTATGTCCCTATGATTCTAATCTCTGCATCTTTCCTTAGTTCACCCTCTCTGTTCCTCTCACTATATTTAGTGGTGGTACTGATTGTCAGGCCAGCACGGGACTTTTTCCAAAATGCACCTCGTAAAGTGAATCGGCTCTGCATGCGTCTCCTCTTCCGTCTCCCACGGCCGCTGTTTGCTGTTAGTCAGCTGTTTTTGGGAGGAATGGCAGAACGAAATTTATATGAAATGTTTCCCAAGGCAGGTAGAAACTGGGGCGCTCGTCAGTCTAAAATCCCTGTATCTATCAAAAGTGTTCCGGTTGAATATCAGACTCGCTGCTGTAACAAATCTCCCTTGGCCAAATGTCTGATTTGGATAAAGTGTTTTATCAGACGTCCCATTGGAGTTTTAACAGACTTGGCTAACTCTGCATTGGTACGACTGGTGCTAAGGTTGGTGAAAACTCTGCCCCCTAACTGTCAAAGGAAACTCCAAAGTCTAGGCCTTTTAAAGAAGGAATCTCCAAGCCGATTGCCGCGGCTGTTGCCTCGTGAGGTGAGAGAACAAATGCAGAAGGAGAGACAAAGAAGGGAGAGGGAACGCAAAAGGAGGAGGAAAGGGAACGCCTGTTTCGAGATTACACTAGATGGGAGAGTGGTTTAAGGAGAACGTCATCTGGAGGTTTGTGCGTGGTAAAGTTCGACCATGGAGGTAGTTGAACAAGACCCCATTAAAAGGGGTAATTCAGTGCAGAATCTGCTAAAGACATATGCCCTTGAAAATGTTTTTATATATATTTTCTTTTAGTGTCTTTGGGTCATTCTGCATTATAAAATATGGGTGAATATGGGCCAAGATATTTTGGCTCTGTAAAACAAATACAGGTATTTATCATATATCGTATAAATGAATGATGACTAACTGAGCAGTTGTAAGAACCCAGTTACTGTGCAACTTGCAATTAAATTAATGTTACTTTATTGTGCTTTTTGTAAAAGTTTTTTATTTTTATTTTGGTCTTAATTTGTCAGACAAAGATTGATGTGGTTATTTTGACCATTCTGTGCAATTTATTTTATTGTGTTTTATTCCTAAGTGGACAGTTGCTTCAGAGCTTTAATCATAGAGTGTTGAAACGGCTCGCTGGCTACATTTTCACTTTCCAAAGCTGTGAAGTTTATGCCAAATCATTTATTTTCACTCTTGAACACTAGGTTTAGTTTGTTAAAGTGCAATATTCCTGTTGGATATTGCTGGTAATTGATTGAGCTTTAAGATGTGTGTACTTGACAAAAAGAAACATTGAAGTAGTTTGATCAATTATGCCTTATGTCATCAGTCTATCATTATTGTTGATGTTTTTTTTGCACTTTAAAAAAAATCTTAAGATATTTTTGAAATTATAGAAAGCATAAATGTTAAAAGTGCCTGATATACTTTTGCACAGCTCTTGTTTGAGTGATCTTTTCCTAATTCGTAGGAAAAGTAGAAATGGTTATCTATATAAAAATTTGTCTTTCGGTGTAATAGTAAATTATACTGAATCAAGCCATATTGACAATCTCATGTGACCACTATCTGTTTTGAGTCCAAAGATTGATGGAACTACTGAATGTGAAAGTTGGCGGGGAGCAGCTATTTTTTTAGAACCAAAACTGTGAGAGCAGTGATTGACATAACATTTCCAAAACCTCGCATATGAATTTCAATAGCAAGACCATTCCGATTACGGGAACATATTTCAGCAAGATATTTTAAGTCCAAGTTTGTGGCTTTATATCTCTAACCAAAGTGAAAATTCAGTCATTTATAGAAACCTCTGTGAAAACCTTTCAGGATAGTGGGCCTTGTCATTTCAGACCTTTATGTAGGGTTTTAAGCTTTAAAAAAAAACAAGTTTTAAGTTTTGTTTTGTATGAATGTATATCCCTTGCTTTGTGTTTCTTTCCTCTGTATGTTTACATGTTTTGTATTTTGTTCTGTGACACCATTTAAGTGTTAGTATGTCAAGTTCCCACCTTTAATTTTTATGCACATGATTTATGCAATATTCACAACATTCAGCCATTTTGTTCTTTTAATTTACAATTTAGTGGTAGACGTAGTGTTTTGGCTTTGTGTGCCTATGGAATTTTAGAGATAAAATGTCATACTTAATCATATCTTTACAAACAAAAATAAATTTTCTGTTAAAATCATTGTCTTGTTTTTATGATTTGAGTTTCCATTATTTCTCTTTTTTTTTTCAAGTTTTGTTGCGTTTTCATTTTGTTGTTTCCCTGCTATACACCTTTTTGTGTTGTCTTCCCTCCTTACCATCCATCAAAATAACACGCCGCTTTTGATTTAAGCGTAACTGTAAGTATGATCCCATATTAATTACATGCATGTCCTGTGTTGTACATTTACTAATATAGGGCCAGTGTCTCACTTTAGCTCAAGCCTAGTCCCTATAGATTATTAGTCTAACTCTTGTGAAGTTAGTAACATGAATAGCTGTCAATCATGACCGCTGTCACTGTACAGGTGAAATCTCAATGTAGAAAGTGCATAGTAATGTGCAAAAATGCCTATGTGTTTTAGAGATTAGGCATACAGTTTGCTGGTCACAGGAAGTTTAGCTCCACTGTATCATCTCTCCTCTCTTTTCTCAGTCAAAAGAACTCCAGATTAAGCGGCAGTTCCAGGACACGTGTAAGATACAAACACGTCAGTACAAGGCGCTGAGGAACCACCTGCTGGAGAACACACCCAAGGCTGACCATAAAGCTGTCCTGAAGCGCCTCAAAGATGAGCAGACCCGTAAGCTAGCCATTCTGGCTGAGCAGTATGACCACTCCATCAATGATATGCTGTCCACTCAGGCTGTGAGTAAGGCAAGGAGTCGTCGTTCCTTTCACACTTACACCACACATCACTGCCTGGCCCGGGACTGCCCCCCCTGCATACCCATTGGACTGTACCCTGTGTGCCCCACAGCCAGATTCCTCAAGGGTCGTCATTGCCAAATACTTGAAGCCACAATTCAAAGGTTTACTTATATATAACACGTCACATACATTTTGTGAATTTATTTATAAAAGCAGCTAAGTGTTTCTTTAAATAATTATCAACTCTTTCTGTAATCAGCCAATTGCTAAAGCAAGTAATATTTCAATCAAAGTTCTAACCAATCAAATCACAGGTACTATAAGTAAATATTTTTGTGATTGAAAAAAGTCTTCTGTTCCTTATCCAATCATGCACTTTTAATTTAACTTTCTGATAAATTAACAATTACTAAATTAGTTCATAGATTGTACAATATCATAAGCTTGTAAGTTGCTGCTCTAAGTTATACATTTTGTGTGGAACCTCTTGTGTTCATTTGTCTCTTTCGTAAACTCAAGCATAGAGCTGGGGCATCGTTTATTTTTATTTATTAATTTTTTTTTTGAGACACATTTTGCAACATGTTTTGAGCAGAGGTCCATATCGTAGATTTAAATCAAGTGAATGGAAAGCAACTACGCTTTTAATAAGGCATTAAGCATTCATTCTGCAACATAACAATGGTTATTTATCTTAGAATAGCAGAAATGTTCAAATATGACAGTTAAAAGTACGACTTTTTCTAAATTAGGCCAATTTAGCTGGAAGTCTGAGGGGCAGTTAAGGTTCAAGAGCCACATTTGGCCCCTGGGCTGCAATTTGAACATGTCTGATCTAGAACCAAATGAATCAATAAAATATTAGATACATTGGAGACATTAAGGAGGGACAATTACATGCTTCAAGGTGCTAAAGAAGGTAACATTAGCATGTTGGATCTATGCTAAATTTACCTTAAAGGGGACCTATTTTGTTTTTTTTATATTTAGTAAGAAACTAGAACATATGCAGATCAGTAATTTACCTTTAGTTCATTGTAAAACACAAAGTTGATCTAAAACAGCTTAAAGATAGAAACAGCTCTACTGACTTCCTGTTCAAAACTGCAGATCTGATAAGCCCCGCCTCTGCATTTTAAAATGTAACTGTAAAAACCAACACATTTTTTAAAAATATTTTTATTGTTGGAAAGTGGATATGGGACAGTGTTGAACCATATCTGCTTCACTTTGAGTATTAATCTTTTGAATTGTAACAAGTAAATACAGACAGGTGGGAGGGGATAGGTGGTAGGTGAGAACGGGGATTTCTGAGCACATGGGCTCCAGCTGAAGAGCAATACAAGATTACTCAAACATGCATGAATTAATTCAAATATAACTTTGAGTAAACTAATGATGAAGGAAGGCCCTAATAACAAGGTTAAAAACTTGCAAATTTGACATAATAGGTCCCCTTTAACTTTAAACATTACAAAAATGCTTGGTTTTTTTTGGCTTGCATAATTTAATTTACAAAAAAAAAAAAACATTATTACTTGACATAACATGTCAATAATGCCGTACGAATAACTTGTTTAACCTGATCCACTGCCTGCTGTCATATGCTTTCCCCTTTCTCAATAACCCTATCCATACAGATTTAAGCATGTGGGCTATTTATATTTATTTATATAGAGTATAAATTCATCATTCTCCATATGCTTTTCCTCTTTAGCTGCGACTGGATGAGACCCAAGAAGCAGAGTATAAGGTTCTGAGGATGCAGTTGCAACAAGAATTGGAGCTGCTGAATGCTTACCAGAGCAAAATCAAAATCCACACAGACACCCAGCACGAGAGAGAAGTGAAAGACCTCGAGCAGAGAGTGTCCATCCGCCGCGCCCTGCTTGAACAGAGAGTCAGTACATACCCACAGTATAAATTCATTTACTGTTTACTCTTGGAGGCAATAAATAACTCAATGATATAATGGATAATCCACTCTTTTTCTCCCTCTTTTTTTTAGATTGAGGAAGAGATGCTGTCCTTGCAAAATGAGCGTTCCGAAAGAATCCGCACTCTACTGGAGAGGCAGGCCAGCGAGATTGAAGCCTTTGATTCAGAGAGCTTGCGTCTAGGCTTTACTAACATGGCTCTGTCTGGGATCCCTGGTGATGCTTACACCAAACAGGGATATGCCAATGCCCCTCCCTCTGGATCTCGATCAGGTGGCCACTGGAGCCATGGTCTACATCCCCAGAACTCCTCTGCACAGCCACCACAACACTCTCGACGCAGCCACAACAGCGGGAGCAGCGGTGGAGGAGAGCGCAGAAGTGAGTCGTCCTCCCATGCCCTTGCCCTGGCTTTGGGCAGAGAGGGAAGAGAAGTGCACCATTCATCTCGCTCTTCAGCCTCCTCCTCTTCTTCATCCTCTTCGTCTTCCTCCCACCATCAGCGCCACCAGCTGCCTCAGCACTACCACCATCAGAGCACACCACAGCTGTATCGTGAGCGAGAGAGGGATCGCGAGCGTGAGCGTGAGAAGGAGAGAGAATGGGGAGCGCACCCTCACCCTGTGCCCTTCTCCCACCATCTGCCTTCGCGCTCTTCTTCACAATCTCTGGCCATGCTGCCGCCCCCACCACCTGCCCCCCCTCCATTTCGGGGCCATCCTCCTCGTCATCCTCCTCCTCTTCGTCACAGGGAGGCATTTATGGTGGTGTAGGGGGCAGTGGGGGCTTGGGGGTGCGTGGGGCACCTAGTTTGATGGCGCTCAGGAACAGCCCTCAGCCATTGAGGAGAACGGCCTCAGGCGGAGGTCCAGGGGGTGCAGGGGGTAGTGACGGAGTGTTGAGTCGGAGCACCTCTGTCACCTCTCACATCTCAAACGGCTCCCATCTGTCCTATTCCTAGACAACCCTTTGAGCTGCAGCATAAGGAAGGTGCCCACAACTGTCACATCTAAAGATTTTCATCTTTCCATTTGTCTCTGATTAGATGAAGTATATTATCAAATAGGTGCTCACTGCAAAGCCATTGATATTTTTCTGAGGCACAAAAAGACAGTCACTCTATTTCATAGTTTGTGCTGAGGTTTAATATGAGTCCAAAATAGTAGTTTGTAGTTTGGCCATGCAGTGAGCACTGCACACTTATAATTACATACTTTAATCTCAAGTGCACACATAGTGAATACTTGATCGTGACAAACTAAAACAGAGATGTGACCTGCTCAATAAGACTCAGGGGAGGTGTTCTTCCATTCTCTATACTACATTAGTCAGAAATGGAAACATTGTGACCATCTGTGAAGAATTTTTAGTGAGCTTAGGTAAAAGAGTTTGTGTTTACGGTTTAATCTCATCACCTGTTTAAGCAGGTCTTAGCCTTTTGTTGCTGAGCGCAGAAAGAGTTGTGGGCAGAAAGTCTTCTATGATGTTCTTTGCTGGAATGGAGAAAGACTGAGAACAAAGCGATGGAAAAATAAAACTCTATCTGCAATGTGTATGTATGTGTATGTAGTATGTAGTGTCCAGATATATTAGCAAGGTCTCATTAAGGTCCAGGAAAGGACAACATCAACAAAGATGGCCTGCTTAACTCTGCTGTCAATCATGTACTGGAAACACCTTAACTTTTTTTAACAATTGATTTGAATAGCAAAAAAACAAACAAGTTGCTTTCATCATCACCAATGCCTTTAAGCAGCTCTTAAAGGGATGTTGTGCCATCAAAAGGTTCTATTTGATTCAGTACAATGGTAATTAGGAAAAGAGGCTGATTATTAGTGCAAATGGGATAAGGCTAAGCGTTTTATGTGAAAAATGTACAAAACTAATGCAAATCTTTTTTTGGCATCATGACATATTATCCAAACATATGTGCTACTAAAACCACTTCAATGCATGAGATAGATGTACAAGACATTTGTAAGACATGATCAAACACATTTGAAATGTACTGTACTTCACTGACATTTACAGTTATATGTCCCACAGTTCTGACATTTTATTGTACTGTATATATTTATGAAAATACTAAAAACAAGCTCAAGTCTTTGGTTTTCTAGGGTAACACAGATAATGATAGTAATTTTGATAAATCAATATGAATATTCAATTCAAGATTTAGAGCAAACTCTAACTACATTTTCTACAAGCGTCAATATTCTGATTATTCCTAATGTGTTTGTTGTATACAGTACATGTTCACAGTTTTCTGCGGGGAAAAAGTGGCCCACTTTTAACTCCTGCAGTGGGACAGGAATGACAATATGAAGACAAGCTGCCAGGTTTGGTTGTTCAGATT
The DNA here is from genome assembly GCA_038363315.1 of Mugilogobius chulae. Taxonomy (NCBI): domain Eukaryota; kingdom Metazoa; phylum Chordata; class Actinopteri; order Gobiiformes; family Gobiidae; genus Mugilogobius; species Mugilogobius chulae. The sequence continues at coordinate 33,821,978 of CM076401.1, read as the reverse complement.
CTTGATTATTAATTAGAATTTATTCATTCTTAATGAAGCAGTCAAAGCGGTGAAGTCTAGTTCTATTGCCACATTTTAAAAGACACATCCCTCTGGAGAGGACATTTCCACTATTATATGAACTCATGAGTGGAATGAAACGTTTTACAATAGCCACTGGAATGTAAATGCTGTTTTTTAATTGTATTTTAATGTCTGTAAACCTTTGTTGGTGAAGATGAAGTGAGCAATCCTAGTTGATCATCTGATTTCTGAAGGACACTGACAGCGTGGTATAGGGGCCTGGACTGAGCTGCTGTGGTTTTACGCCCCCTTGTGTTACACAGTAGCAGTGACCGACACAGCCCTATCCCAGCAGCACCTGAGATCAATCAGTGTTTGACAAGGTCCAAAGGTTCCTTCTCTCATTCTTCAAATACTTGAAGGACTCTTTGTTGTTTTTTATGTTACTGTTACGAGAAAATCTTGCTGTTTGTATGACTCAGAAACACCAGCTAAAGACATTTCCCTGTATAATCTACTTGCTTGGTTGGAATCTCAGTGCATGCCTAAAAATCCTTATATAAACTAAGACAAGGAAGGTTTCTGGTGGCTTCACAGATTTAGTTCAAGAAAATAATGTGGTAGTTTTTATCTTTTTACAATTTATTTGGATGGATTTGTCATTGTCACAGGTGTCACACGTGTCAGGAGTGAGGATCGTTTCCAGCCCACTCATACTTGAAGGTGAAAGAAGAAATGAGAGGGGAGTAATTCCGCATTGAAAAGACGGAGTAATGTCTTAACACTATCAGAAAAGGAATGAGGGGGTTCGAATTAATTTAAAAAGACAATAAATTGGTATTAACACAACAAGACTTTATTTTATTTGGTGAGCCCAGTTGTAGGGCAGCAGTTCCACGTTTTTGTAAGGATCAGTACAGTCACAATATTTTTTTCCAGAGACCGGTCAAAGTTGAAAATTGCTAAAAACATCAACATAAAATGCATACAACTGATTATTGTGGATATTTTTTAGCTCCTTCGTTGCTATACTTTTGTTGTTTATTTGGTTAAGTGATGCTATATTTTCATAATCAAGCACAAGGACGTAGTGATTATTTCTTTTTATTTATTTTTTTTAAAGATCCTCTGGGGCGGGTACCCGCGATGGATCGCGGCCCGGTTTTGGGCCCCGGACCACTCGTTGGGGACCCTTCTTGTAAACTGTAGGCTATAGCCTATGTGTATTCATTCATTATTGCTATTAATACCTTGTGTCTGCATTTCACATAGAAATAGATCTTACTAATTATTTTTCTTAAAAGGTGAGAAAAAAAATTAAAGTGAAAGTCACACACATACTATATATATATATATATATATATATATATATATATATATATATATATATATATATATATATATATATATATATATATATATATATATATATATATATATATATATATATATATAATCCGTGTATCATTCGTTCAATTGATTTTCAATTTCAAAACAAAAACAAAAAAAGGAAAAGTTAGACCTTTTTTCCTTTTTTTGTTTTGATTCATAAAACAAATTACAATAAAACGGGTTGATTTTGATTTTTCCATTGGTTTCAAAATCGAAAAAAACGAACATTGAAATACTGTCTCTAAGCGTGGTTTCTTTTTTTAATTTACGTTTATTTGTTTTGCGTGAACCGGAAGTTTGTCTCTGCCGGGTGATGTGGGGAGTAAGTTAGATGTGGGCGGGAGCGCTGCCAGCAATGCCAGAAGCCTAAAGTGGCGGAGACACGCTGCTACCTGGGCTTGTGTCTCGTTTTAAACTGAATGAAGAGAAATGCGCTGCCCCGTACGTGTTTATACCACTGTACCCCGCCCGTTTGCATTGCGTCCTTACAACGCAGTATTAGTATAAATACAGTGTAAGGTTCCTTGTGCGTGATAGTGGGCACTCAGTAGAGAGATGCCCTTTCATGCAGGAGGTCTACAGATCGATCCTCACCACTTGAATTTTTAATATTTATGTAGTTGATTATAATTTATTTATGTCACGTGATAAAGCTTCATAGCAATTCATTTATGACAGTAGGACAGTTTCAAAGTTTACAGCAAAGACCAGAACACGGACCAAAGCAAAGACCAGAGCAAAGACCAGAGCTCATAGACCAGAGCTCATAGACCAGAGCACAGACCAGAGCAAAGACCAGAGCTCACAGACCAGAGCTCATAGACCAGAGCACAGACCAGAGCTCATAGACCAGAGCACAGACCAGAGCTCATAGACCAGAGCACAGACAGAGCTCATAGACCAGAGCACAGACCAGAGCTCATAGACCAGAGCACAGACCAGAGCTCATAGACCAGAGCAAAGACCAGAGCTCACAGACCAGAGCAAAGACCAGAGCTCACAGACCAGAGCAAAGACTAGAGCTCATAGACCAGAGCTCACACCATGCAAGGACCAGAGCTCACAGACCAGAGCAAGGACCAGTGCAAGGATCACCTCTGGGGGCGCTCTTCACTGGTCTGTCAGATCTGGTCCGTGGTCTGTGAGCTTTGGTCTTTGCTTTGGTCTGTGTTCTGGTCTGTGAGCTCTGGTCTTTGCTCTGGTCTGTGAGCTCTGGTATTTGCTCTGGTCTGTGTTCTGGTCTTTGCTCTGGTCTGTGCTTGGTCTGTGCTCTGGTCTTTGCTCTGGTCTGTGAGCTCTGGTCTTTGCTCTGGTCTGTGCTCTGGTCTTTGCTCTGGTCTGTGAGCTCTGGTCTTTGCTCTGGTCTGTGTTCTGGTCTTTGCTCTGGTCTTTGCTCTGGTCTGTGCTCTGGTCTTTGCTCTGGTCTGTGAGCTCTGGTCTTTGCTCTGGTCTGTGCTCTGGTCTTTGCTCTGGTCTGTGAGCTTTGGTCTTTGCTTTGGTCTGTGTTCTGGTCTTTGCTGTAAACTTTGAAACTGTCCTACTGTCATAAATGAATTGCTATGAAGCTTATCACGTGACATAAATAAATTATAATCAACAACATAACTATTTAAATTTCAAGTGGTGAGGATCGATCTGTAGACCTCTTGCATGAAAGCGCGTCTCTCTACCGAGTGCGCCACTGTCACACACAGGGAACCTTATACCGTATTTATACTAATACTGCGTTGTAAGGACGCAATGCAAACGGGCGGTACACAGTGGTATAAACACGGGGCAGTGCACTTCTCTTCATTCAGTTTAAAACGAGTTCCCCTGCACACAAGCCCAGGTAGCAGCGTGTCCCGCCAGTTTAGGCTTTTATCTGGCACTGAGCTCTCGCTCACATCACCCGGCCGAGACAAACTTCCGGTTCACGCAAAACAAATAAAGGTAAATTAAAAAAAGAAACCATGCTCAGAGACAGTATTTCAGTGTTCGTTTTTCGATTTTGAAACCAAATGGAAAAAACAAAAATCAAACCGTTTTATTGTAATTTGTTTTATGAATCAAAACAAAAAAAGGAAAAAAGGTCTAACTTTTCCTTTTTTGTTTTTGTTTTGAAATTGAAATCAATTGAACGAATGATACACGGATTATATATATATATATATATTTTTTTTTTTTTTTTTTTTTTTTTCATTTCATTTATTATTGCTATATTTTTTGTAACGGGAAGCAATTGCTGCATGTCAACACGATTTTTTCTTTTTTTTTCTTTTTTTCCCTGCTCAATCTGTGACATATGTTAACTGACTTGAATGTGAGCACCGCCCTTTAAGATGCGTCCTTGTTCAATCCAATGGTTGTTTTTCCCCCCTCGTTTGATTTATTGTTAATCAAATCTGTTCCCCGCTCCATCCAGTTGTGGAAGAGAGCGCTATAAGAAAACACAGGATTTAAAGTCGGCCAAACATCCAAGGGAGGAACCAGGGAAAGGGACGGAGGGAGGCGGAAATCAGAAGCGATCCCTTTAACTGCAAGTGGGACATAGCGGTGCGAGAAAGGAGAGGAGGGGGAGAAGACAGAGGAATTAAAAAAGAAAAGGAAGAAAGACACGGGGAGGGAGGAGGGAGAGCGGGCGATAAAAAAAGAAAGATGACATCCTCGCTGCTGAACGGCCGAGGTGAGGAGCGAGGCTGCGGCCCGGCGGTAGCGCCTCCAGCCGGGGTCAGGGCTTGACTCAACACCGAGGCTTCGACATACACCCAAGAGGCCTATCGAGGAACCAGGACAAAAAGACCCAGAAAACCTCCAACCTAAGCATGCCCTGTTGTGCATGTAGACTAGATTATTATCACCCGCACTTGTTATGCATCTTGAATTCATTTTTCCACGTTGCAGTTATTTTTTCCTAATATACTAGATCCGTGGTTTTAGTTAGGTTGTAATAGCAGGTTTTTAAGACCACGTTATTACGAACTGTGTTGTTTAATATATAAAACCTAAAAAGTGAAAAGGAGGACGCTATTATAGTTTCTCTGCAGCCTAAATAACTGATGCGTGCATGTAACTGAACCTCAACGACTAAAACAAATTTGCACCATACGACTGCAGTCTCAAGTAAAACAACGAATCTGTCATCTGTCGACTCTGCTACTGAAGAGAGTGTTTCTAGGTTCCGGTTTTCAGTGGACGAAGGATCTATCAATGCAACTCTCTTGTAACCTCAGTCAGAAGCTAACCCAATAATCTACGTCGTTGTGGTGCAAAATGGATGCTGCTTGGAGCAATTTTCTCTTCCAGGTATGTCTGAATAATTAGATTTTTATCGACACGCACAAATCAGGCCTTGTTTTTGCCTAATCCAGTGGTCTCAAAATTTCCTTGTTTTCTCTGCATCTCTGATAATGCTTTTGGTGGTGCTTATGTTGATGATGGCCTTTTACTTGCCCCTCCAGAATACTCCCACCCAAAATCAAGGGGATGGGAGTCTCCAATCAGAGCTTATGCCAGCGCAGACGAGTTCTCCCCAAACCCCACCCACAGACCACATAGCGCAGCCTCCTTCCACTGTGGACACTGCTGTTCTCAACGAGGAGCCCATGCCAGGTAGGGTGACCACCTGTCTGTCTATAGGAGATCCCACAGAGCCAGTCAATTTTCTGTTCATCGTTATATTTATTGTGTCCCACTTATTCAATAAAAATCTCGAATTGAATAATAAAGTGAGATTTCTACAAAAAAAAAAAAAAAAGCCAGACGCAACTAAAAGCTAGAGTTAATATTTGCTCATAAAAACACTTTATATCAAGAACTTTACAAAAATGTTTTGACCGTTTTGCATCATTTGACATAGTTATAATAGGCTTCACATCTCTAAAGACAAATGCATGTTATGACTGATTTAAAACTTAGTTACTATATTCAAGTTGATTATGTATGTATGTGTATGTGAGGGTGGGTGGACGTGTGTTGTTTTGTACAGTAAGCTAGTTTTATATAAAATCAGGAATTCAAACAGTGTTTGTATGAATAAGGTGATGCTGTTGTAATCCTGTCTTTTCCTTCTCCTGGTTTAGTGAAGCCTGTGTCCCGTCCGGCACGTGTTGCCCACATCTGTGCCATTTGCAACAAGCAGTTCAAGAACAACTACAATCTGCGGCGGCACCAGTCAGTCCACACTGGGGTACGCATGAAGGACAGGGCCAGAGAGCAGGCGGAGGGAGCTAAAGAGGCAGTGGTGGGCCAGGTGGCAGCGGTCGTCCCGTCGGTGGTGGCGGTGGGGAGCGAAGGGAGGACGGAGAGGACCACTGTGCCCCTGTCCTTGCTACACCTCTCTGTACCTCCCAGTCTCGACCCTCCCGACGTGCTGACGGGAGTCCAGCACCCCACACTCATTAGTCAGGATGGTGAAGGGGTTCCAATTGCAAACGTAGTGGCCAATATAAACCCCCATGCTCCGCCTCCTGCTGCTGTCGTCATGACCACGGGGACGACAGTACAGGTGGGCTTTGTCACAATGGCTGTTGTCAACCCCAAAAATTCAAAGCATGTCTTTAAGCAGCCTGGCCCTGGGTAATGCTGCTTGAGGTTTAAGGTTAAATAGTTTGTGCATGTTTCTTGTTATGTCCTACAATCTTGTTACAACTTACATTTTGAAGATAAAATTTCCAAAAAGTTGACCTCTTGAGTAACAGAACTTTAACAATGCGCTCCCCTATGCTCTTCTGCATGTTCTCTGTAACTCTGTCTAGCTAAAATTTGTCATTGCATGACCTTTTTGTTTTAGTGTGTTTATTGCATATAAATAACACAAATGTTTTATGTGTTTTCAATTATTCAGCGTTCCTCAAATGCAAATCCAAACCCGGTGAAGAAGAACCATGCCTGCGAGACTTGTGGAAAGGCATTCCGTGATGTGTACCATCTCAACCGCCATCGCCTGTCCCACTCTGATGAAAAACCCTTCTCATGTCCCATTTGCCAGCAACGCTTTAAAAGGAAGGATCGCATGAGCCACCATGTGCGCTCACATCAAGGCGGTGTTGAAAAACCATACGTCTGCCCTCAATGCAGCAAAGCCTTTTCCAGGTAAGTCAATTGATTGAGGTTTTATTATTGCTGTAAGTTCAAGGTGATGTGGAAGTGAAATTATTTTTTCCTTACATAGGCCTGACCACCTCAACAGTCATGTCCGACAGGTGCACTCATCAGAGCGACCTTTCAAATGCCCCGTATGTCAGTTGTACTTTGTCTTGCTTATATTGTTTGTAAGATGAGACAGACATTATTTATTTTGTTAATACTTTATGTAGTTTGTGACAACCGAACATAGTGGTAAACTAATAATTTTTATTTTCAGACCTGTGAATCAAGCTTTGCAACTAAGGATCGCTTGCGTGCACATATGATTCGCCATGAGGAAAAGGTCCCATGTCACATATGTGGAAAGCTCCTTTCTGCTGCATACATCACAGATCACATGAGGGTGCACAATCAATCGCAGCACCACGTCTGCCACCTGTGCAACCGCAGTAAATACTAATTATGTTTTTTTGTTTCTACAGAGATAATAAAAAAGTTCACTTTTACTTATTTCTTTTTCCCCATAGGCTTTACAACACTCACTTATCTCCGTGTTCATGCTCAGAAGCACCATGGCCAGGAATGGAAGGACAGTCCTGGGGGTTTTGGTGGCTCAGCCTCAGGTGGAGTACTTGTGTGCCACTTGTGTGGTGTCCACTGCAAGACACCAACCCAGCTTCAAGGGCACATGGGCACCCACAACACTAACCAGACATCTCCCAGCCCAGTAGTCTCAAGCGTGGCCTCCAGTTCAGTGTCTCTCAGCAACATGGTGACTGCCCACCCTGTGTATGTTACTGGTGGCACTGTTGTTGATCTGCTGGTTACAGACTGCTCAAGTATTGCAGTCCCACAGTCACAGAGTTAGCAGAACAGAAGCCAGCAATTCTATGCAGAGTAAGAAGAGGAAGTGTTGGCCCAGTTATCCTTTTTTGATGTTAACTTTCATCATGTTTGGTTAAGGCATTAGCTGAATTAAGAGATTTCATTTCATAAGGTAAAATTTAAGATCGGTGGGAAAACATTTATAAATTGTGTGGCCATGTTGTCCTGGGTATAAAAAACAACAACTTTTTTTTTAAGCAGTTACTAACAACCTGAATTTTCATAATTATTTGCAATTTTTTAATCTTGAGTGTGTTTGTGCAAACAAAACAAAAATATTTATGGTATCATGATCACTGAGATAACTGTTACGCCTTCATGAGTCCTATCATAGGCTGCTTTCAGGCCTAAATGGTACTGTATATTTTCAGGCTCTGCTTGTACTTCCATTTTGAATTTACTATTACAATTGGTGAGTAAGTTAAAGATCTAATTGGATTCAACATGAAAATTGGTCCATAGTGTAGGTAGGCTATAATTTAGTCTGACTAGATTTTCTGAATGAGCTATTTCAAATGTAGAAATGTAGGACTGGAGACACGAGAGGCTGCATCCTTATGCATTGTGGGATGTACAGTTACTTTTAAAAGTACAGAAATGGGTTGTTTCAGGGGATTTAAGCACCTTAAAATGTATTTTATCCAGCACAGAATAGAAAACAAATCTGGATCTTTTTTTTTTGTTTTTTGTTTTCTGCTCTGAGTCTTCCGCTTTAGATCTGACCATTAAAACAAATTTCTGTTCATTTGTCATTTTGCTTTTGACATGGCAGCCTTGGCACCTGAAACTACCTTTGCATGCAAACAAGCTAATGCAGCCATGCCACATCTTTAGTTATAAATAATAAAAATGCTGTCATGGCAAAAAAAATAAAACAAACAAAAAATAATTTTATGTATTCAAAAATGACAGCTGTTTGGTTGATTGTACTTGTTGCCATAGTCCTTTTTTCCTATGTACCAGATAAAATAGAATTATGCATTAGGTTTGGTATTATACCCTTTATAAAGGGGATTCTCTTTTAAATGTTTTATTCATGTGATCATCTGTCACCTTGTATGTGTTTTGTATTGGGTTTTACTGTGGGTTTTTTGTCAGAAGGACTAGTGTAAAACACTAGTGCAGACCAAGTCAACACCACTTGGTTTTGTACTGGAATGCTTTTATTTAGCTACAGTATATTCATGCTACTTTTATTTACTTGCAAAGTTGTTTATTTCTTATATTTTACTTGTTAGATTCCTTGTCTTATCTTGACTAACAATAGTAATACTATATTAGGATTACAACAAGAAAATTATACCTCTTTGATTCTGTACAGCTATCGCAAATCTCTCTGCCTTATTGTAATTTGCAATTTGCATTTGAATTTATTAATGAAAGATCATCTTAGTCATGAATTCAGATTATCAATGGGATGTACTGTATTTATATTTATATTTTTGTATTTCTCAACAGTATGCATGTCTAAGGGTATAGTAAGACAAAAAATGCAGCAATTAAAAATAGTCATATTATTTTGTAGATTATGTATATCATGTTATTTTGTAATTTGGACAATTTAAAGTAAAACAAGGAAATGGCCAATGTTTATATTCTGTAGTTTGTGTTTTTCATCACCAGGTTGTAACAGTGAAAACAAGATCAATAAAGAACAGGCTCTTTCCATGATACAACAAGTTAAAAAAACTTTACCTTTACATTTTTGTCGAATGAATGGCATAATTGTAAAAAACATACAAAGGTAGTTTGTATTGACATAAGTTTGCCTTAAAAGGTTAGTGATAGGTTAGAAAATATTAAAAGTTATTGTTTTTCTTCCCATAAAAACATTTTATTAAAAAAAAGTGTAATATATGCTTACAGTTAGTTTTTAATTACAATTATAGTGTTAAAATAAGCAATCAGAAAAATACTTTCAGAAATTCTTAACCTGCTGTCATAATTCACAATAATGATGGAAAAACGGGGAAGTCCATTTACAAGTGCAGTGCAGTGGTGATGACATTCTGCTGGAGGAGAGGAAGTAGCTGGCGCAGCACAGTGTTGTTGAGTCAACGGTGCACCCGCATCTCTGCTCAGAGCTCACATCAGACCTCGCAGATGACATGGCGTAGCGGATGGACCATCGGGTTTGCAGTGTGTGATCAAACTACATAGTGTTTTATTATATACCTATATGGTTTGTGTGGCCTGGGTTCAGTGCCTACACTCAGCTGATTTCAAAATTTAGTGCTACCTGCTGCATGCTAGCGTTAGCTCGTTTGTGCTACGCTGCAGATATTGAGGCGGTCACATAAACATGCGGAGCATCGTGGCAGAGAGCCCTGGGACATCTTTAACTACATCCCGTGGCTGGACTAGGTTTTCTACTGGTCGTTGACTATACATCCCACGGGCTCTGTGTAAGTTCGTTTTTAACATGTCGCCCTATACGTCTGTAGCTTGCAGTGTTTTAGCAAGTTCGTTAGCTGCATGATCCGCTAGCTGCTAATGCTACATGCTATAAACAAATAAGCTAACTGGCGTGTCTGCGAAGACGACAGTTTTGTGCCTTCTGGTATTGCCATTCTTTCAATGTAGATTCACAGGACATTCCTTTCCCAATGGTATGGCACGCTCGTGTAAATCACAGAAGTAACGTTAAGCCTTATGGTTCGTTACCTATACCAAGCACAGATCGCTTATTTCACACTCTAGCAGGTGAACAGTGACGTCTAAATTCACAAAAATTATTTTTGGTAAAGCTCAATGAAATTTTACGACTAGCTAATTGTTTTTGTTTCATTTTTTCTTTATCTAGCTAAGCTATTCTATCTGAACTCACTGAACCTGGGTTTGGGTGGACACCGTGACATCAGAATACCTTTGCCTATTGATTCTTTTTAGCTTGTATCGTTGGTTTTGAACCGAAAATGAAACTCGCGGTGCTCACCTATCACGTGTCTACTCCTAAAGAGTGATGGTGCGTTCCAGGCAACTGGGAACTGGGGTATTTTCCACTTCCAACTTGTAAAAATGCGCTGGAACGACACTGGTAAATAAACAATCACCATAATAAATTAATCTGGGGGTTTCACTGCCACAAAAACTATGTAAGCATTGGTTACTGGTTACTTTTGTTTACCCTAAAGCTTGCATTAGCCATAATGTTTACATGCGAGTGGATTCAGTTGGAACGCTCTGAACTGGGAACTGGTATTTTTCAACTGGGAAATATCCAAGTTGCCTGGAATGTACTATGGTGCTAACAAATTACAGTTTACCTCACTGTAGGCTATATAACTCATTCGCAACACTATTACCATTATTATGTGAACAGACATTTCAGTTGTACAATTTTATTTAATGCAAGCAGACTTTCCTGCTCACATTTAGTTAGTGTATATATTATTTAGATTGTCACCTATTGCAGGTGTTTTTTCAAAACCTTTCTAATGAGTCCGCTTACACACCACATCGAACTGTCACATGATTGCTCTTGGCAATAAGGGAAGCTGGAATAAGGCCTACTGTGTCTTCATATGAACACTGCATTGAGTATCACAAAAGACTATACATCCTGCTCAGTGCATAGCAAAATCTGGCCTTTTCCTATTCAATTTCATTCTTGATCATTTTTTTTTTATTTTAACCGCACTTTGTCTTCACTCCAGCTTTATCTTATGGTGTCATATGTTGAGTTGAGCGCACATCTTGCTGTGTGTGCCGAAATTTTGAAAGATAGAAGTTGCCATCGAGTGATAATCAATAAAGTGCTGGCTTTTTCTGGTCTTTTTACAGTAAAAACAGAGCATAGGATCTTAACAGTCAGATTACCAACTGAACTCGCTGCCTCGTCAACTGACCGCCAGGCACCATGCTGACTATCCTAGCTGCTGGCTCTGTGTTCTTCCCAGGACTTTTTCTTCTGTCTAAGCAATGCCTAAAGTCATTCCCCACGCTGAGATGGAGTGAAAGAGATGCTGTCATTGTGTCAGCCAGGTAAGGCACAGTAGTAGTAGCATGAAATGGAGAAGATTTTTGTCCTTGTTTTTTATTTTAATTGTCATTTTATCTGTAGGTTGGTGTCCTCAATTCAGGCAGTTATGGCTTCATCAGCTGGGTATATTATTGCCTCCTCTTGTGAAGACATCATAGAGGACCAGTAAGCCAGACATAACTAATGTATTTCTGTGTATTGACGGCAAAGATGTTCTTGCAGAAAAGGAGTAAATATGTTGTTTTTTCACACAGACATTGGTTGACAAGCACTTACATCATGTTCGCAGTTCCCTACTTTGTGTACGACATCTATGCCATGTTCATGTGCTACTGGTACAAACTGCAGGTCAAAGGGCATGAGGAGGCTGCGGCAGTACCACAGTCCATGAGTTCAGCGTTGACCAGTTATCTGCGTCGCGAGTTCCTCATGGTGCTGCACCATGTCGTCATGGTCACCGTCTGCTTTCCCGTCTCTGTGGTAACAATCCCTTGATGTTTGTGATTTTATCTTTGTAAATATTATATTTTTTTATTTTATGCATATTTTGCACTTCAATGCTTTGCATTAAAATGCTTTTGTTGTTTGTTTGTTTTTTATCTTCTAATTTAATAGTTTTGGCGGCAAGGAAGGGGGGATTACTTCCAAGGTATAATGTTCATGGCTGAGCTTAGCACTCCATCTGTCTGCTTAGGAAAAATACTCATCCAGGTAAGTAACTTTGTGTTTTATTTTTGCATGAGCATGCCTGGTGATTGTGTTCTGTCTTCTTTCCTTTTCTTTTATAATTTGATTAATTTTATTTTCTTTTTACTACAGCATTTTCATTTATACATAAAACAAACCACAACAACATAACTGGTAAATACTAAATAGAATAGTAGGAGCTGTGTAACTGTTAGGGCTAAAAGTCATTCCTGGTTTATGCCTGTCCTTATGAAGCTCCAACAGCTGTTTTGTCTCTGAATATAGCCCTTAGTATTAGGCTGGATGCACCCCCCACGCCCAACCCGTCACCCTGTTGCTCTTGTCTCTGACAAAAGCGTGTGGCAGTGAGATAAACAGTTGCAGCCTAAAAGCCTTCTTCATTACATTGGTAGACACAAGATAAGAGCCAAAGATATTTTATGTTGTTTTCAGCAAACTGCTGGCTTTTAAATTGAAGGTGGTAGCAGCTGTATAAGTTAACTTAAAATCTCAGTATATAATTATTAGACCAATGATTTAACTACTTATTCAGTGTCAGTCAATTAATCTTTTTTTTATATATTTTCTTATAACCTATAGTAAAATCAATAATACGTCATTCATTCACGTATGTTTTAACATCATTAGGTAATGTTTTCACACAAAAAAATTATTTTCAACATTCTTTCATTAAATCATTTAAAGACAGTGATAAATGTTGACATCTGTAATGTTTAGTTCCTCCTCCAAAAGGATAGTTCCTTCCTTTTGTTACTCTGCAGAATGCAGTTCATGTACATTGTGTCATAGTCAGTAGTATAACAATTGCGCTTGGTATATCTGTTTAATGAGAAATATGATTAACAATGTTGGCTTTCAACAATCTGTCTCGCTTGCCTCTTTTCCTTTCTGTCTTTCTCCTGTCTTCTTGGTTGTTTCTGCTCTCAGTATAAACAACAACACACTCTCCTGCACAAAGTGAATGGGGCTCTAATGCTGATCACTTTTTTCATCTGTCGAGTCCTCCTCTTCCCTTACCTCTACTACGTTTATGGAAGGTACGTCTCGACACCCGCTTCTACCACATAGTATGATTTAGGGTTAGAAACCAAAAAAATGTCCAATACGTAGTATGATATACTACTATTTTCATTACTCCATAGGTATAAGATATTATTGCATAGAATATTTGCTGTACAGCAATATTTAGGAAAAGCTTACAAGTCATGTACTCATGTTTTCAGTCAGATTAAAGTAGTTGGTAGTTGTTGCTACATATATATATTGTAAATACATTGACAAAGGCTTCATTTACAGTGTTCAAACGTCCCACATAAAAAGCAGATAATGTACTCTTTAGCAGCTTGCTTAACTGCTGGGTCTGGTGGCTTTCTATTATTCTAACTCAACTACATTTACTCATACCTTTTTGCCATGTAAGCTAGATTTCTACATTAATTTGTCTGTTTCTCATGTTGGACTTCTGTTTTGAACAAACTGTACACTGAGTGTAAAAAAACAACAACTCAACCCCTGTTGAACTGAACTAAGTAGTATTGTGGTAGAAACAGGTTTTTTCTTTTATCTGTTTTCTCTTAATTTACTTTTATTTGGTCCAGTATTGTATTTTTTAAGGATGTTAAGTTTAACAATGCCATGTCCTGCCCATTGGTTCCAGGTATGCTTCAATCCCATTCTACATGGTACCGCTGTCAGTGCCATGGCACTGTAATCTTGGTGCTGCTCTCCTTATGGCGCCTCAGCTCTACTGGTTCTCGCTCATTTGCAGGGGCGCCCTGCGACTATTTACAGGAACTTCGCGCTCTCGGATACCTCCTAGAACATCGGCTGCACCAAAAGACCAACAGAAAACAGATGGTACCGCTCTGCCTCAGCCAGCTAATGGCTACAGCACGCGGCCTACAGAACCTGAGCTGACAACTCACTGAAAGGGTTGGTGGGGAGGGAATAGGCGAATGTACCAATGAGTATGTACAGAAAGGAAGTTTGAAGGCAAAGTTAGACTTGAAATAAGTAGCGGTATAAGGCTACCTGCTTTTGCCTCCTGTAGTCCTGAAGTCATTTTGGCCAGTAGTCGCAGAATCTACTGTTTAGATTTCTGGCCTTCAGAGACTTCAGCCTGAAAGGTTCTAATAAGGCATTGTGCACTCAGTATTTAAAGATGTCATCAGGCACTGTGACAGACTGGAACATGCACTGACCTAAGAGGAATCCCCTGTATAGCAAGCATAGGTGGTTATGTCCCTCATGTAGATCAAATGAGTCCTCTCTGCCACAAGGCGTAGAATGAGCAGGATAATAGGAATGTATTATACTGTATGTTAGTACATTTGCTGTAGATGGAAGGCCTAATTCAAGTTAGTAATGAATCGGGCCTTCAAAAAAAAAAAAAAAAAACTCCTGGCTAAGCAGTATTTTGACTTGTTAGTGTTTATTATCTGTATCCTCTATGTAGTCACTGTCACTCTAACAAAATGTAACCAACCTGCAGACTGACTCGCAATTAGAAGGGAATAATCTCATAAGACTGTATTCTGCTGCCTTATCCCTTTTCACAATTTTAATCATCCTATGTCTTTATATTTATTTATTTATTATTTATTTTTTATCTTGGGAAGAGGAAAAAACAGATCCTCACATTGGAACATGTGACTGGTGTACATAGCCGATGTAAAATTGTTCTTATTTCCATGTCAGTGTTACTTTTGTCTTGCATCTTAACGTTCGAACAAGTACATTTCAGAACGTTTAGTTTTACTAGTGTATGCAAAGTCCAGATGTTTGCACCACTTTTTTTTATTGTTTTAGTGTAGATATTATTCCATTCCGATTACTGACATCACAATGTTTTCATGTATGTGTTTAGGTTTAGTGCTGTGTTAATTGAATAAGATTCATGCAAACTGCCTGAATTATTTTGAGTATGGAATTAGCTTTGTTTGCGGACATGAAATATTCCATGTTGAAGGGAAACAAAACCGGAACCGTTTTGTTTTGTTTTTTGTTTTCATTTACTTGCCACATATTTGTTCATTGCCAGTTAGTTAAATGTAGCTCATTGAATTTAAACCTTTCATGTGTCTAACCTCTATTACTGTATTAAGTGCTCACATCATTGAGCCATTCTTCAGCCACATGTTTGTGAATGCACTTGATAATTTGTTTTAGGTTCATCTAAAGCAGCTACACTGTTCTGGAAATGAAGGGGGGAAAAAAGCGCAGTAACCATTGAGGCTGTGTGCCAAAAACTGGGCTGCTGCAGGCATGTTGAATACAGATTATTTATTCCCTCTTCCATGGATCATAACTACTGCTTTTGGCCAATACTAAAAAAAAATCAACTGATGTACTATATATTCCACAAAATGCTTGTTATTTATTTGTAAGTATTTATTTATTTATTTGGTTTGTGGTTTGAATGCATATTTATGCATACATATATACTCTATGCTTCTGAGCCTTATGTGAAGGCTGTATTGTTACTCAAACTTAGCAAAAATATACTTCTCCTGTCCTGATTGTGCTTGTCCTAATTTGTTTTTATTAGTATCGAATAGTAGTGTTAAATGTAGAAATACAAGAACACAAGAGGGAGCTAAAGTTTCAAGCCAGGCTCAGAATTTTGCTTTTTGCATATTCACTGGTTGTAAAATAGAAGAATAGAAAAAATCTGCAACAGTTTTCATAAAAAAGGTTTTATTTATGTAGATTAATAACTATTACCATTATACAAAATGCATAAAAAGATCACATAAAAATTCAAGTCCAGTTAAATTATTCAGTATCTTCTTTGCCTTGGGGAGAAGATGGTGTTAGGGTTGCTGTCTCGCTCCCTCTCCTTATCTCGTTCCTTCTGTGAGTTTGGAGACAACGCTTCTTCCAGCTTTTTCTCACACTTGAAGAGATCACGCCCAGTGCGCAGAATCTGCTCTTCTATCTTTCGATGTCGCTTCATGTCTGATAATACTTTATCCAATCTGGCTTCACGTTTCACAGATGAGCGTGCTGATGAACCTTTAATAATAAAGAAATACATACATTTTTAAAGTGATCCTAATGAAATATTCACCATTGCTTTTCTTACATGGCAGCAATTGCATAATTGTATTACATTACTACAAGACAGAAATGGTGTCAGGTAAAAATCCTTAATTTTCTACCGATTGTTCCCATTAGGGGTCACGGGTGACTGGAGCCTATCCTAGTGACTTTTGGGCCTTAGGTGGTCAAACACCCTGGACAGGGGCCAACTCATCACAGGGTTAGACCGACAACTATTCACTCTCAATCATTCACTAGGGGAAATTTACAGTGATGCCTAAGTAACCAAGCATGCACGTTTTTGAAGTAGAGAGAAAACCGGAGTGACACAGGGAGAATATGCAAACTCAACCCAAAGAGATCATGAGATGTTCATTTGGTCCGACCCGGGAGTTGAACCCACAATCTCCTTGCTGGAACACCAAGAGCTCTGCTACTGTGCACCCCATACTACCATAAAAATAATAATGAACTTTTTTTTTAAGTTCTCTTTTCTTTTTCTATCAAATATCAGACACAATAAATGGGAGTGACATCACATTTTTCAATCTAACACAAGTTGAGGTAAAAGATATGTACACAACCTGGAGTTCTGCGTCTATTCACAAAGGCATTTTTGGGGGTAGCTTTTAGCTGTTCCTCATCAAAGTCAAATTCAGTCGGAGTTGGGGGTCTAAAAAATAAGATTTTATACATGTTAGTTTCCAGTAAAAGATTCCACAAAATTGAAAGATAAATAAGATACAGACCTGCGCTCTCTCTCCTCCCTCTCTCTTTCCTTTGCTGCTTCATCCTCGTCATCTCTCTCGGGTGAAGGTGTCCGTTCAGGTGTTGGTGGTCTTCTGGGAAGGGGCACAAAGTTCATTTCAAGCATTTCCCCTTTGGCGAGAAGTTCATACAGTCTCTTGATCTCTGATGGAGGAGGCATCCAGCTTTTAGAATCTTCCAATTCTTCATCACTATAAGCAATTTCCCATTCATCTGTGTCCTTATTGACTGGCTGTGCATCTATGCTGACTACTTGGGCATCATCCTTAAAGGTCCCATCTGTGGTATCTGTTTCATCATCTGCCAAGGTAAAACGAGATCAGGAACAACAATTTAACTCAAAATGAATAAATGAACTAACTATACAGTGCTTTTGATAACTGTGGTACATTGTCTATTATTAACAACCTACTGTATGCTGGATCGGCTAAGTCAATAATGCACACGTAGTGGATAATAACAAAGCACTGTTATTAGTTCATCAGCTGTCATGTGAGTTATGTGGGTGAATACTGTCAGTCATACCTTTTTCTTTAGGGTGTAGATCGTCTGTGGCAGTTTTCATAGTCGTGTTTGCATCTTTTACTGCTTCAGATAGCTCGGAATCCTTTACACCAAGAGCCTCAATACCTTCTCTCACTGTCGAGTCAAGAGCCTCAGCTTGCATCATATTGGTACAGATGAACACTAAACAAGTAGAACCATGTGAGAACACAGATTATATGAATTACTGTTGCTTAGAGACGTATACAATTTTATATAAATATATCAACATAAGCCATACGACTACGTATAATCGCTTTAGTACAGGAAACATTACTCCACTTTCAGGCCTTTACAATGGTTTTAACAAAAATAAGTTGACAGTTTTAGCTAGCTAATGCGTAAAATTGTCTTGATAATCACCTGATTTCCCGCTTTACTTATGTGTTAAAATACAAAATCAACTGAGCTTTTTCACACAATATGGTAAGAAAATACATGAGGTTCGTTACAGATTGGCTAATAAACGATGTTGCGAAGATATAAACAAAGCGCCATTTTGGAAAGGGGGAAGAGCTGCAGACGCTACGCACAACGCTACGTCGTGCGTTCTAGGCTCATCCAGGACGGGACATGGCCCTTGCGCATAACGCATCTGGATCACTCCTATCAAGCCAAGAAAGCCACAAGAGTAGAATCATTTGATTTATAGATCTGCGGTCACTTGAAGTTACTTCCGGGAACTGTAATGTTATATTCAGTCTAACAACATGTTAAAGTTGATTAACGAAGCTTAATATTGGTGTTAATTAACTATATATTAAAATTCTGATATTATTTGAAATTACAGAGAATAAATAAAGGGAAATCGTTCCTGGTCATCGGCGGCCTCTGATAGGCTAATCGCAGTTTCCGGTCGCTGCGCTCCTCGTTTGAAAAAGTCTTCAGTTAAAGCTCTAACTGTACTGTGTCGCCATTTAACACGGACTTCGCAATGTTTACATATTAAAATATCATCAAGGGCCAGCAATACTTCTCAGGGAATTTGGTAAGATGCTTTGAATGGTTTGATTGCGCCGTCTGATTGACAAAATACATGTTTTAATTTACATCCTTATTATTACCAGCAGACAGATTGTTGTTGTCTATGCGGAAACAATGCCTAGCTAACGCACTACAGCTACATGTCTATGGCCTAATGTTTACTTCTTTTGCACGCATTGTGTTATTTTGTAACGTCTTCAGAAGCAGACCTTGGGTTTTGAGAGGTTAACCATGGCTCAGCGAGTGCCTGTGTCAGATGGAGGGTCAAAGAAGACCTCCCGTGTGCGTGTAGCTGTGCGTCTGAGGCCTTACATGGCCAAACCCGATGAGAAAGATGAAGGGCCTTGTGTGAGAGGCATTGACTCACAAAACCTTGAAATCATCAATTGGAGAAACGCCACAGAAACCGTCAAATACCAGTACGTCCTACCTAACTCAAGTTAGAGCTACATCAGCAATAACATGTGTTTCCCCCTTTGTTTAGTTTTGACGTTTTTCACGGAGAAAAGACCACACAGCAAGAAGTGTTCCTCTCATCAGTGAAACCAATTCTCCCACATGTACTAAATGGACAGAATGCCAGTGTTTTTGCATATGGTCCAACAGGAGCAGGTATATTCATCTAAACCTGTTTAAGATTGCACTCTTCCCATTCTCTTCTCTGTTACTACACATGGTACCAAGCTACAAGTTTTTATTAAAATATCTAGTTCATGGATTTTTATTTTTTTTAATTTGGAAATTAATTGGAGCGAGACTCATGAACTCATTTAATTACAATTATTCTAACATTTTAAAGTCCATAAGAAACCATGATCTTAAAATGCATTAAATGTTTTTCTTAAGGTAAAACTCACACCATGCTTGGCAGCTCAGAGCAGCCTGGAGTGATTCCCAGGGCGGTTTGTGAGGTTTTTAAATTGGTTCAGTCAAAAGATGAAGAAGATGGATGGGCCTACAGCATTGGGATGTCTTATTTGGAAATTTATAATGAAAAGGTAAAGGAATAAACATTGTAAGTATTTATCACCTTGTTTTCTGTTATGTCATATATGACTTCTTGATTTTTTTCAAGGTATTGGACCTTTTATCTCCAAACTCCCAAGACCTGCCAATAAGAGAAGACAAGGAAAAAAATATTCTCATCCCGGGCCTCACACACACCACCATCTTGTCATTTGCTGACTTCGATAAACACTTTATCCCTGCAACTCTTAATCGCACAACTGCATCTACAAAGCTAAACCAGCGCTCCAGTCGTAGCCATGCAATCCTCCTTGTTAAGGTATATTGTGGTAATCATATTCTCTGTCTTTGTTTAACCCTAATGTATGATAAAACAGCATCTTAACAGGTCCTAGCCTCAGTCAGTGGGCTGGGATTTGGTAGCTGGTGCTAAAATGAATTCTCCTCTGCAACAATCTCATCTGTAAACTAGTGTTTTTGGGACTACACTGGATGAGAAACATTATTTGTGAAGATGATCTTATGCTTTTTCTATTTAATTTAACCAACATTTTTATGTATATTTCTCACCTTCATAACTTTTTTTTCTAAATACAGGTTGTGAGAACACAGCGTGCGCACCCTCAGAGACAGCAGATTGGAAAGTTGTACCTAGTGGACTTGGCTGGATCAGAGGACAACCGACGTACTGGCAATCAAGGAATTCGTCTGAAAGAAAGTGGCGCCATCAACTTGTCCCTTTTCACTCTGAGCAAAGTGGTGGACTCCCTGAACTCTGGTACATCTGGCCGTGTTCCGTACAGAGACAGTAAACTCACCCGACTGCTGCAAGACTCCCTGGGTGGCTCTGCACACTCTGTGATGATTACAAACATTGCACCAGAGTACAAATACTATTTTGACACTTTCAGTGCACTGAATTTTGCAGCCAAATCCAAGCTTATTGTTAATAAGCCATTCACCAGAGAAATTGTGACTATCCCCAATGTTCAAGGTGAGTACACAGTCAAAACTAATACCAAGAGTATTCACAGTGGATAAAAATTGAGTTGTAGTTTTTATGAATGCTTTTAGCCACCGTAAATTGAGAAACACACAAGATTCTGAAGTAATAATGCTGATTTAAAAGCTATGTTTTACATCCAGTAGGGGACACTATTGTAACACACTGAAGGATTGTTGCAGACCTATGAGGATGCTTACTATTTATACATTATTTATGTGAGATGCGCTCTTTAGGCCTTTCCTGTAATTCAGCCACCGCCGCCTTTACTGTTCCCACCTTCTCGCTCACTTAAAAAAATGAGAGTGCTTCATATAATGAATGTTTAATTTCCCTCTGTTCTCATCTCTAGTGAAGCGAACCAGAGACGACCACGAGGCAGGCAGTTCTGGCTCAGAACCACAGAAGAAAAGGCAAAAGGAAGAAAAAAAAGCAGAGCCTTCTCCATCTTCTACACACATTCAGAGGTTAAATGTCATGTTGATATTGGTTAACATTATTTAGCTAACATTTTAATAATTATTTTAAAGAACATTTTATTTTTATTTTATGTATTATTGTGTAGCTCGTGTGATCACACTTTTTAGCCTAAGAAATAAACACTCTACATACACTATATTCATGTATTTAGCTGCTTCGTGTGAATGCCAGGGGTAGAATGGGGAAATTAGATTTTTTATTATTATTATTATCTTTTGCTAAATTGCTCTTTGGTTTTTAACTGAACTGATTTTATATAGATTAGATTCTTTTATAAAGCGTAGTACTGTACATCAATGACTTCTTTCTCTCTCCTTAGCTTAGCAGAGCCATCAGTGATGGACAGACTCATTGCCCTGGAGAAGCTTATGATGAGCTGCCAGGACAAAGACAGACTCAATATGCTTAAAGATGTAGCCCAGTCACGCAAAGAGATCCAGGTAAATTAAAACCTACTACAAGGAGATTGTTTAAAGGTTTGGTACCTGATTTTTTTTTTTTTTTACTGGCACAACTTATACTTTTCTGTCTGAAAAAAGCTATTTTACTTCTTAGCTCTCACAAATCCCCTTGCAGACACAATCAATCATAGCTTAAAAACATTTTTTTTTACAGAAACTTTAGAGATAATGCAGGTGACATCACAGCATTCTAAATGTGAGTGGCAAAAAATGAAAAGTCAATGGAGAGAAAAGACATTTCACCTGTAAGAGTCAAAATCCAGCTAAAACAAGAAAAGACTTTACAATCTGATAACAAATTCAACCCACCACAAGTATACTGAGCACTGGGATTGTAACTGACATATAAAAAGAGAAAATCAAGTAAACAGTTATAGAAAAGCAGATAAACAAAAAGACTTTAGCTTTTCTTACATTTATCATAGACACAGAGATCACACATTGTTCAACTTATTAACTTTTTTTCTTCTTAAAAAGATGTTTTGGAGTCTGTTGCAGTAAAAAAAAATGCCCTTAGCAAGCTTGTAGCTGACAAGTTGTTGCCAAGACATTTACAATTACAATTAATTGAATGTAAGTTTTATATATACTATATACAATGTTAAGGTCAAGAAACCACCTACATGTAGATCTGTTTTCTTCTAAAATTGTAACCTGGACTACAGGTGGAAATTAGCATTCTCTGCTATAACCTAGCACAAGCATCTTTCCTTTTTGGTTAATGTCAATTGTGCATTGTCCCTGTACAAAAAAATCATACCATACGACAACAAATAAATACACATTTTGCATGAAGATTTGCCACTCATTCTTAATGTTGCTAAACATTTTTCAAAGAAAATGATGTCTGTGCAGAACCTCTATTGTGAACTACTCAAGCACCGCCAGTTCGAGCACTGCTTTCTGCTACCAATGAGAACTAAAATGCCTTTTTATTTAATAGAGAAAGTGCACATCAATCTGATTTTGTCACAGTGTTGAATTACAATATACTGTTTGATGGAAAAGAAAGTTACTAATTTGCAACTAATAAAAGTTAGGTGTCCCACGTTTTTAATGTTTAGGTAATTTAAATGCTAATTTGTATGGTGTATATCTATCCACAGGAGCTAAAGGAAAAACAAAGACAGTTTGAAAGTAAAGCCCTTCTTTTCAGTCGACTGACTAGTGAAAAGTCTGGAATAAGTCCACAGTCCAGCTTCAAGAACAATATAGCACCCCTACACAGAAAACCTTTGGGGGACACCAAAGCAAATAAACAAAAGGCTGTGGTGCAACCGTTACAAGGTCAGTATTGGTTTGTTAAATGTAAAATGTGTGCTTTAACAAAGCAATTAAGTTATTATTTACACTTTTTAGAAGCTGTTAACTCACTGCTTTTTCATGTTGAGTCAGAAGACCTATGACTTTATGTATAAAACAAGATCCAGAGGGTATATTAGATTATGTTGAGTTGGAATTATTTTTTGCCCTCTCTGAGTAACATGGCTACATTTCTTTATTTTTGTACCCAAACCAGCAATAGGCCATACGTTTATTATACACTATAAAACATTTGCTGTGATAAAGAAGATATAATAAAACACTTGATGTTTTTTTTTTTTTTTGCAGTTTCTCAACTTCAGCCTCTCCAGCAACTGGCTGTAGTCAAAAAACAGTCTGTGTGTGTCAAGAAGGAGCCGAAATTGTCAGACCAGCATGAGGTCAGCAGTATTGTTTTAACATTATACTAAAGAGCAACTATTTGATACAAGCAAACTTAACTTTATGTCCACTTTTAAGGTTTTTCCAAACTCATGTATTTTGAACCCCAGTTGCTTTTTGACATGTTTAATTTTCCTTTATTCACTTTTTATTTTGTCTTGGCTAGTGTATTTTTAAAGATGTTTTGCACATTTTTCTAATAACTTAACAATTTTAAATCAATTATTTATTTAATAAAATGTTATTTGCTATGGCATGGCAGCAACCATACTCTCTCATCATACTGAAATATATTACATAAACAATTAAAAATCTGTGACATAAACAATTAATTACCTATTTAATGAAATGCTTTTTCCTTATTGTTTCCCATGTAGCCATTAGATGGTAAAGAGAACATCATGGAGAAGGGTTGGGAGTCCCAGTTGGATGTAACAGTCTTGGAACAATCCCGAATGAAAATCTTGCAGATTCTCAACAGTGGATCCCTTAAAGAGTTAAAAAGTCTTCAGCAGATTGGGGACAAAAAGGCAAAGCTCATTCTGGGCTGGCGGGAGATCCATGGAGACTTCAAAAAGGTATGTTTTTGTATTTGTTTCTTTGTATTTTCCCCTGTCAACTATGATTGGCTTATGTATGCTGTTTTTCAGGTGGAAGACTTGGGCAGAGTTGAAGGTATGACAGAGAAGAGATTTGCATCATTTATGAAGGTATGCCTAAAATGATTTCATAGTAGTTGGATTTTTAGTGCAATGTTTTAAACTCATTTTTGCTATGCTTTTTCAGGCAAACATCCTGAGCGCAATGGGAAAATGAATCTTCTGTCGTCTTTTTATTGTGTATTTTTATCCATATTATTTTATTTTTTTGTTGTTACATCTGAGTCCTCTTGATGGCGCCTTGTTGGTTTTATTAAACATGCTTTTATACAAACATGTCTTGGGTGTTTTGTTTTATTGATACAGTTCCTGGTCCGAATGTGTGCAAAATGTAATGGGATATACAATTATTTATCCCAGCGCACACGGTGTGTAATGTCATCAATGTTTGAATTTTGGTAGTAATAGTAATTCTGATTATTTTGTTGTAATTAAAGTATGCACATATGTCTTACACTCTAGTGGACTGTGCCGAGGTGCTTCTGAGGACAGCAGGTCGAGGTGATGTGCGCCCTCCCCTTTGTCCCAGACCGCACGTCGTCTAGTAGATTTCACTTTTCATTTCGCGCACCCCTCCTCTCGAATACGCTCTGCCATCAGGAGACTCCCATCCGATGTACTGCTGCTGCTTCGTGAACCAGGCTCTCTACAAACAACCCGCCACGTCCTTCCACGGCAAAACAAAGGGACATCCCCAGATTTCTGTGAAAACATTGCGTCTCTCGAAGATGATGCGCCGCTTTTGATCCCAGATTGCACCTGAGAATTGCGCTATGAGACCAAAAGGGATGCTACGGCAGTGTTGAAAATAAGGATCCAAAAGGTGAGCATTTATGAGCATCGCTTCAGGGTTTTTTTTTTCTGTAATCTTTGAGATTTTTCTGTAAATCGATTAGATCAATATGGGTTTTTCTGCTTATTGTGCGTTTTGTTAATCTGTCACGTTCTGTGGTTCAACCGTGGGCTAATTAACGAGCAGACAGACCGCTCCTTTGACGCTGCGCTTTCCCTTTTGTCCATTAGATCCTGTCCAGCGAGTATCCTTCACCATATTGTTCCGTGCACAACAACCAGCCAGCCGCCATATGCCATTATTCCTGTGTACACATGAAATAATGGTAGACTATATGTACACACCTGCTGTCCACGGTTTTGAAAGGCTGCCTTCATCTGTCATGTTTTGTAGTCTTATCAACACACGTTTTCTAAAACGTCTAGGTCAAACCATTAAGGCCTTAAGCTTATTGTTAACTATGGGTGTTTTGTTTACACTGACTAACTCCACAAAAAAAGAAAAAAAGATTTGCGTTGATTTTGAGCATAGAAAAATCGTGCTCATTTTGACAAAAGGCTACATTGGCATTGGGGTTGTCCTCCAAGGGCTGGTTGTAACTGAAATTAACCTTACTAATCTTTGACACACTGTAATGTATTTGATTATTGCATATTTATTGAAGTGACAACAACTATAGGCCTACATCTGCATTAGTCTGAAAAATGACTTATACTCTTATAATTTCAGACTAATTGTTTCATTAGGTTAAGACATCCAGATTATTTCTGGCACTAAGATAAAATTAAAGTAAACATTATTACATTACTGAGGGCCGCATGAAATGAAATGGAGGGCCGCATCTGACCCCCCGGGCCTTTAGTTTGACACATGTGGTCTAAAGCATTCTTTTTGTCTCCCAGGTGCATTTAGAGACCCAAGTCTTGAAGTGAAAATTGAGAGTAAAAACATGACGTCTGTGAACATGATGCCATCCTCTGACATTTGGCCTGGAGAGGACCAGCCGTCAATTCTAGACCAGGAACCCGGCTCCCTGCCCAGCCAATCCCCTGTTTCTGTGCCATGCCCACCGGTTATAGGTGAACAGCTCATCAATAGTACAAACCCAGCCAACACTCGGCCTCCCCGCAGCAAATCCAAAGGAGAGCTAGTCATAGTAATCAACGAGAAGCTCAAGAATGGTGAGTGAGTTTGCCCTCATTATGATACAGCAGATGTTTTCAGTCTTATACCTCCAGGAAAGTCTTCTGGCACAGAGGGGGAAGCAATGCAATATGCATACACTCATTTTCTAACAAGTATGTCCTTACTGTCCTCTGTAGGTAATGGGATCCACCCTTCTGACAGCACTTCTCCAGTCATCTCTTCTCCTCCAAAGAGACAGCACTCAATCTCTTATCCCCACCAGGGCAAAACCCGCAAGGGCAGCAGAGCAGGATCTATTGGCTACACAGCTTTTTCACCTCGCCCATCGCTGTCACGGCACTCAAGTATTGCCACTAACCCCCCTTTGGACCGGACTAAGGTTAAAGACTACCTACTGCTGTCTGTGCTAGCCTGCTTCTGCCCTGTGTGGCCTATTAACATTGTGGGCTTTGTCTACTCTATCATGGTAAGCATATTTTGCGCCGTGTGTATTATTTTTAGACATGTACTGTATGTAGTGCATACGCATTGGACAAAAGCTGACGAATGGTCTGTTCCTCTTTAGTCTAAAAACAGCCTGGAGCAGGGAAACCTGGATGGAGCTGTGCGCCTGGGACGGGTCGCCAAGATGCTCGCCATGGTGTCTCTAGTAGGAGGGACAGTCATTATCATCGCCTGCATTGTCAACTTGGCTAGTGAGTGTCCCAAATCTGACCTTTAAAACCACTCTCTCTCCCTATTTCTGTAAATATTCAGTTTTTCTGATTATGTTTTAATCTGGAATTTTAGCTTAAAATAGTGAATCCTAGATAGCTTTGCCTGTGAATGCCCTTTGAGGCCTTGACCCAAAAACCTGCTGTCAGTTTTTTTAAATCATAAAATGACAAAAAGCATTGTTTGCACAATCTGACGTCAATAAGTAGTTTGTGTTTGCACAAAACCATTGCCATTTTATGTGCTGCTCTTGTCCTCAGGAGTTTTGTGAGTGAAGGGAGATATCAAAACACATAAATCTCTTCATCTCTAGTGTTTGATGACATTCTGCCCACACAGCTGTGAGTGACTGCATGCACAAAACTCTGTTTACATCCATTGATCCATGTAGTCTGCTGTCCTGTTCTTTCACAACTCACCTGTGTAGAAAATGTTCTTGTCCCTGTACCACTTGTGTGTCTTATGTATCCGTCTGAAAGCTCACAAGACAAGTGTCTGTATATTGAATGTTCCTAGTAAATAAAGGGATTTATGTAATAGAACAACAATGTTTTCAGTAACATTAGTTAAATATATACAGTGTTGGGAGTAACTCAATGCAAAAGTAACTCGTTACTGTAATTTATTCCCTTTTTCAGTACAAGTAGTGTAACTCATTACTTAGAAAAATGAGCAAGTTACTTGCATATGAATTAACTGCTTTGATATTCTATTGAAAACGACACTCCAGGATCAAAACTATACTAACACTGGTGTAGAAGAGTTTCTGTGGCGCCTGTTGACCTAAAGATGAATAAAATATTATGAAGAAAAGATGTTGTGAAATCACATTTCTATTAATTAATCAAAAATCAAGCACAAATGTAAAAGGTTTAGTATTGTACAATGTCTTAATAAATATGTGATTAGCTCAACGTAACAGTTGTGTAACTCAGATACGTTTTTGAAACAGTGATATTGCTATTTATCCCTGTATCTAATAATATTTAATATATTACAATTTTACAGTAACTTACCCAACACTATCTCTATCTATCTCTATCTATATATCTTTATCTCTCTCTCTCTCTCTCTCTCTCTCTCTCTCTCTCTCTCTCTCTCTCTATATATATATATATATTATATATATAATATATATATATATATATATATATATATATATATATATATATATATATATATATATATTATATATATATAAAAAAAAAAAAAAAAAAAAAAAAAAAAAAAAAAAAAAAAAAAAAATATATATATATATATATATAGTGGTGTAGTAAAAGTAAGTTTTGAATCTGAGCTTTGTTGTTTTGAATGCACAGCCTGTTGGGCTCATTAGGCTGGGAGATGTTCTCATTAACTTGATGACTTGAAGAGCGTTTGTGAAGATGACTTGAGTATGGGCTCTGGGACTTAACAGTCCTTGTTGTCCTGCTTATGTTATATAACTGTCCTCTGTGGTTTGTGAAAGTTTATATATCAATATTACACAATATATAGCTTTCACTAATTTGCTTCCTTTTCTTTTTTCATAGTAAATGTGAAAACCTGAGTTTCGATGAAACAAGATAAGACCTCAGACCACCTGGCCCACACCTGCACTACCGTCTTACCGCCTAGTCATTACCTGGATGTGACAAATGTACACTTAATAATCAGTGCTTACTAATATTTCTGTAGCTTTTATCAGTCCAGTCACTTTTGCGAATGGATTAAAAACACAAGCAAACACGCTGCTGTGAGTCAGTTGTGTATCTGCTCGTAGGTGTAGGACGTGTGACCTTTATAATCTGGTCATATGTCAAGAGTATCTCCTCAGGCTTAAGTACTGACCATCAGAATTATAAATGAGGAGCAGAGAAGAAGGCCTTCAGCTTTAGTGGCACATTTACAAACTCAAAATGTCTGCCAAGTCTCTCCTTCACTGCACCACCACCAGGACGCTCCAGATCCTCATGAAATCCCTTCAGTTACACAGGACAGCTTTGGGATTTGTTGGTTTGAACAGAAGAAAGTTAGCTTATAATTGCAATGTCTGCTCCACAATTTTCTGGGAAAATGGCTGCAGCAGAAGATGAAATAGAGGTCTAACAAGGACTTGTAATGCACTCTGAAATGACAGGGAGGGGATTATGGAAAGTAATTTCAAAGAATCATGGGCTAAATTTCATATTCACTTTCCGGTCAGCTCATTAAATTTCTGAGGAAAATGGTTGTGCTTTCCTCCTCCTCTTCTGGATACCACTGTGAACTGTAAACACTGTAGCAACATATGGTCTTTGTGTAAAAAAACATGTAATCTACATATTATACCCTATCTTTTGATATATTTGTAAGAAAACATTTTGAAACTCAAGATTTTCAATCTGTCATTTGTAAAGTGATGCTCTTTAACCACTGTGTCTGAGTAAAACATGCTGATGTGGTACTTACATGGGCATCATATTATTTGGTTAACAAATGAAATAGCTTGTGTGCTGTCATTTCTGTATCTTTGTGGCTGTTGCTTTAGTCTGGTACAATCGCAAGGTTTGCGATTCCTTTGGAGATTTGTTTTTCTCTTTTCTGTTTGAGAAAGGGATGTAATTAACAGAATGTATTAGAAATGTTCAAATATTTCGGAGTAGCCAATTTACAGCACTGTTTTCTTTGTGATTCATATGAAATGAATGCCTCGGATCTTATGTTTTTGTGCAATATTCACTGTGACGTCAAACTGGGACTCAAGAATGATTTGGCTAAAGCAAAACTTGTGACAGTTCAAACCTAGCACATCAATCCTGTATAACCTAAGTAAATATGGACTTTTTTTTTTTTTTTTTACTTTGGTACTAAACATATTACACGATTGTACAAAATTAATTTTAATATTATACTAATATTAATCTGTGACATTGTGGGTTCTAGTTGACTTAATTTAGCTTAAAGTAGACACTGATGATTAGTCTTGAAGTGTTATCAGGCTATTATAATCTTTGTGGTTATTGGCATGACTTTTTAATTTATGTATTGCCAAATGATGGTTGGATCAAATAGATGGAAATGTAAGATGGCAGCTGGAAAACAATGCAGCACATTGACAATAAAGACACATGCATGTAACATGTTAACTGTTTTATACTGTATAAATGACATCATAGCAAGTACTGGATTAGTAGTTCTGCAAATTAGAAGAATTACATTTACTATAAGTGGTTCAGTGACCAATGAGGGGTTTGACCTGGTAATTACATCATTTTAGCTACAGATGTAAAAGGAAAAATTAAAATGTTTTTAATGTTATAAAGATGTTTTAGTGCAGTAATAATTTATTGAGACATTTTGTCAGTACTTAGTTAATAAACCATACCAGTCAGCCTAATTGGGTAGAACCAGTCAACATTTTGTAAAAGCCACCAGACCAAGTCAGATCTATGGAGAGGGGATTCCACTCACCGTGAGACTGCATGTTTTAGGGCACGTATGAGCAGTTCAACACCTGTCATTTAATTTGAGTTTAAAGAAGCCGTACGTAATTTTTTTTATGTCAGATTTCATAAACATGACCTATATCTGTCCACAGATACAAGGTCAGCATGTCAAAATATACTATTATTTTGACTGAAAGTCATTGTGATTCTGAGTTATTCTTAATTAAAAAAGCAATGGACATGGTGTCCATTTGTTGATGTTTACATTTGGTGTGTTGGTTCTCAAGAGGATTATCCAATCAGAAAGCAGAATGAGCCTCACATGACTCTCTCAGTTGGGTTGCCAGTTCAGTTTCTTAAAACCTGAAGTTCATTTTGAACCATGAGTTAGGAACTTGTAGGTTTGAACTGATGTTGCACCATAACACAGACACAACTGTCCGTGATAGGCTCATCCACTTGTTTCCACACAGTTCTCATTAGGCTCTACCCACATTGTGTCAAAATGTAAATCTTGGGAACAAACCAAAGTCAGAAGTTTGAGAAAGTGATTTAATAGATTTTACCCATAATTCATAGTAAACTTTGTTCCTGATTGGTCAGCAGCATACATCAATAATGCATGGGCCATTTCACACTCTGGCAACCCAAGTTCATCTGTGATTGTAATACCTTTTAAGAACCACTAGTTGTGCATCTTACATACGGTTCCTTTAATGCAATACTGTGTAACATTTCAGCCAAAGATAACAGGTTTCGTAACTTAACAATTTCCCGTTCTTATTCTAAATACAGTTTCGGCCTCAGAAAGGATAATTGTACATCAATTTTCAGATTCTCATCAGATGGAGGCAAGAATATTTTTTCTGTTGTTACTTTGTAATTGTAATGGAATTCTCAAAATGTAAATTTAAACATGTTTAAAATAATTCTCTAGTGATTATAACCAAGAACTAGATATCATTATACAGTATTACCTTAAGCCTATTTTACCTTCTTAGTCTTCTAAATCATTTTCTTTTTCTTTCTTTCTTTCTTTCTTTCTTTCTTTCTTTTTTCTTTCTTTCTTTCTTTCTTTCTTTCTTTCTTTCTTTCTTTCTTTCTTTCTTTCTTTCTTTAACAGGACATTGCACAATAATTATATTGTACAAACCAGATATAGCTACAAGCTAATTTTCATCTGTAGTCCCTGGGCAGAGGCAAAGTGATGGCAGGTTTTAGTTTGCAGCAGGTCATCAATAAAAAAGCTATACCGTTTAAAAATACAGTTAAAACATAGACACCAGCAGAGCAAACACCAACTAATCACAACAAACACAATTTAACAACTTTAAATATTTACAATCTTCCTTTAGTTTGACTTACTTCCTACACTAATGACCACATACCATGTTCTCTTAAAGCCTTTTTTAAGATTAAATTTAAAATGTCCTAAAGTATCACACTCGATCACATATGAAGGCTCCTGCTGCATTTACTGAGAAGCAGTTCTGTCCAAATGTAGTGGACCTAAAGTTCACATAGCAGTCTCCTCTTGAGGAGGCTCTGGTTGTCCTGACTCCTGCCTCATCACAAGATCTCACAAGTGTTTTGAAAAGAGGGGGCGCTAAGTTGTGAAAAAACTTGTACATAAGACTGGTATCTGCCAACATTTTCCAAAGTTAACTATCTATCATATTTTGAAAAGTTTCAGAAATAGGCATATACATTAATGTAAAGCTAACCCTCTAGACTCCTCCTACAAAATATAGGAAAAGCATGATAAAAAGGTGAAAGGAGGGTCTGAGAGTGCAGAGTAGAAGGGTAATTAGCTTAGCGGATCACTCAATGCTGATGTCAGATTCTAGCCTTTGCAGTGAGACACATAAGGTTTGTGACAACTTAAAAAAAAAAAAAAGACTCATAATAGGCAATGCAACACACCACATACACACAGTTTAACACCTAAACAAAGAGTTGTTTTTGCATTTATCTTCACTTTAAGGTCATTATCTTTATTCCCAAGATAAGTTGCCACAAAAAAAAAAAGACTTTATTATTTGTCCGACAACAAAGCAAAAGGTTCTATCATTTTTATTTATGAACATTGCTGCTTCACAATGTTGTGATGTGCTTTACCTCCAAAATGTTAGAGTAAGTGTGCTTTTTTGTTTTTGTTTGCAGAGTTCAAAACTGTTTGTTAGAGCTAGTGTTGTCATTAGGTTGATTTTTGGCTTTACTGTACACTAAATTAACTTTTTATTGTTGCTTAGTTTTACTTTACTTCAGTTGAAATAAAGTCCAGTATTTTCTGTTGGACTGTGAAATGACATAGTTTAAACAAGACTAAAAACAATAGCTGTAGTTTAAATTTGGACAAATTCAAGACAAAACTGTATTCAAATTATTGTAGTGAAGCAGAATTGATAGAGCTGGCTTTGTATGACCTAATGACATCACAAAGTGGAACGGGGTGTTTTCAGTTAATGAGAAAAACCTGTTGTTATTCGCAAAACTATCTGCGAGTTAAAAATGTGTAAAATCCACAAAATGTAACTAGCATCATAACATAGACCCAAAAAGTGTATCATAGGACCTTTAAAATATTTATCACATTTCTGAATATGTTTTTAATGATATTTTGCTTTATTTATTGGATATAATTCTGCATCTGCACACACTTTCATCTTGAGCTGGGTTCAGAATTGTTTTTCTTCCCGCCGTCACAAACCCTCAGTGGGAACAAGCAACACATATTTATCTTTTTCAGAGGGTGTCATTTTTACTCATTTCACCTTCACTCCAAAGAGTTTTCTATTTACTGTCTTGCAGAGGACAAAGAAACACGCTGTTCCAGTTATTTTCCAGACAAAAGATATTCGAGCAGTCCTCTCCAGTTTCAGAACCTCAGAATTATAGCCTAATCCAAAATACAAAATGATAGCAAACAAGATTTTATTTTGCTTTTTTAGTATGTTCTTTTAGCCTACAACAGAGCTTTGGAGGCTGACTGTAGCCTATATGTCAGAATATAATCATTGCATTTCATGATACGTTTATTTCTAAATAGTACTTTATTAAACCCTTTAGCGTGTTTTAATACAAATTTAAAGGTGCAATATACAACTTTTTTGATGAAGGGTAGAGCTTAGCCAGTTGTACCCAATAAAGCTTACATTTTTTAAACTATATCTATTTATCTGTTTATCTGCATCATTGTTAAAAGTGTAATCAGGGTATTTGGAGTATTTTTTGCACTCATAAAATCAACTTTTCAGTCACCCACTCTTTTAATCACAGTTGTTTTTAGACTTAATAAAAGTTGGGCCACAACAGCACAAGCATTACATGTCAGAGTGACAAAAGAAGTGGCTCAACAGAATAAATATTGTCTATGTGTAATAAAGTTTCAATTGTGTTTCGTTATCTCAGCTTATTAAATTAAGAAACCATGAACATTTCGAAGTAGGGCTTTATAAAGCTTTTAAAGGTGGAGCTAATTTTCACACACCAAACATGATTTAGGTTTTAAATCTGACAACTTCCTATTCAAATCTTCGACACATAGTTAATATTGACATCTGTTGATTTTTGTCTGCATTCAGATCCTAATTAAAACTAAAATTCTTTATTGTTCAATTCAGACAGTACTTAGTGCTGCATTTATCATATGCCTTTTAGTGGAAAACGTAAAGTTTACTAGTTTACAACAAAAAAAAAAGTTAGCTACTCCAACTTTAATTGATTATTACAACACCAGAAAATAGTGAGAAAGGCCTTTTTTTTTCTTTGTCCAGAACCCTAGATGGCAGTATTGCTGCATTAGAACCACAGTCTTATAGTGAAATGATGGAGCTAGTGAAGCATGCTCTAATGTACGTTTTTTCTTTTTATTTTGACCAGTGTCAATTGCTTGTTGTTTCTGTTTTGTTTTTCTTTTTCTTTCCAAGAATTTTTGAATGACTGGTTTTCTAATGCTTCTGTTGGTATTGACCAATGACTGCTGTTGTGATTTAGGGTGTCAGTGATATATTATTAAATACAATTCAAGCACAAAAAAAGAACAAAGTTGAAATACAAGTTACTTTATATTTACATATAAACAGTTAACAGTTACGTTTTTTCAGCATGCCTCTTATCACATAAAATTTAGACTTTACCATTTGTTTGCAATGCAGAAGCATCATTTGTTTGTATCACTCAAATACACCAAGCCTTGTGCCCCTGCCCTTAAAGCCACAGAAAATATCAACAAACATTTCAGTATTAAGATGTCCATTATAAAAGCCTTTCATTTCTTTACAAATGCTGCAATGCCAACTACAAACACATTTGAAGTAAACAGGGAAAGCACAATGATAACATCTGATTCCAATTTTTTTTACTCTCCTCAGTCAACAACAAACATGCAAAGACACAAAGCACACTGAGGATCCAACTGTCAAATTCTGGTTGTGGCCAGCTGAAAGCCCAATCTGAAGTCTACATATAAAACAGTGTTAAGATCACTTAAAATATTTGGAAGCATTAGTCAAAATATTATTGCAAAAGAGAGGTATGTGCTGCAGACAGAAAAAGAGCCGCTGAATGAATGAAAGAGTCCAATTTGTTAAGAATCAGCAGTTAGAGACGTGGCAGTGTAACTATATCATTTTGGTTGTGGCTATTTAAATTTTTCTTCCTGTAGACTGTTGGCAAACATGTAGAAAATGTTTAGATCTGAATAACACCCACAGTAAAAATCCCCATCAATCAATCAATCAATAGTCAATAAAATAAGTTCATTTATCTCCGAGGTTCACTCTGGCTTGACACAAAGTAGGCAGGATCTGAAACCCCTTAAAGTCATGCACACAGTCCTCCTAGCATGCGATGGAAATGTCTCTGGTCGCAAGCGTCCTTCCCAGGGTCAAAGGTCAGGACATCATCAGACAAGTGGCCGGGGTTCATTCCTGCGTCGTGGATCCGGGCAGATCATTGGTCAGCGTGTGCCATCGTTCCACCTTTTTGCCCTTGTTCTTCAGACAGTCTATCCAGTGCTGCAGAGCCTCGCCCTGTGAGTGGCAGCCAAGGGACACGCCGCCTGCAACATCATTTATACTATTACTTTCACTTGTAAAAGGTGTTTAATTAGCATTGTTTACTTTTTTATTTTATTTTAGAGCAAATTAGACAAAAATACAACTGCAAACTGGTGTGTGTGCTCACTGTAGTGGCTAATAGTAAACTACTGGCTACTATTATAATATGTTACATCATGGATTGACCTGACTTCAGCCAAACACCTGTTGTAGACTTCTGACCAATCACATTGTTCAGTATACCTTCAGACCCTACTGCTCATTGTGTAAACAAATATTTACACAATGATACAGATTATTCCTTTTGTAGCATTGAAATGTGTGTTTTTTTGTTGCCAAATAGTCATTTTAAAGGCCTAAAAATCAAGGCTGAAAATCTGTTGTGCTCTGTTTTGATTGTATATCATTTTAAAGGGGCTATCCTTTCCTCTTGGTGATAGGGGAAAACTGATTTTTGAACACTGCTGTGCTCAAAAATTAAACCACATGTGACTGCTAGCTGGTTTGTAATTGGTAATGGGTAATGTGGACAAATGAACCAGCATTAAAGATTCAGTTACACAATCAAAACTGAGCATAACACATTTTCAGCCTTTATCTTTAGGCCTTTATAATGACTATTTAGCAAAAAACATACATTTAAATGCTACAAAAGGTATAATCTGTATCATTGTGTAAATATTTGTTTCTATTTGTCAGACTCTTTTTGACTCTTCATCTATTAATGTCTTCCTTGTACCGTAATAACATAATATTCCTCTTTGTGTTTACTATTAAAGCTGCGTTTGGTGATTTCCATGCAGAGACAGAAAAAAAGCATTTGAAAAAGGAGAAAATTCTGTAACCAACGTACCCCCACAACCACGTAAAACCATCCTACAACATTTCTGACAACTGCTAAAGGCACAAAGAGAATTTCTAACAGGATAACAGGGGTAGCACATCTTCATCTGACAGTCTCTGACATCAAATAGGCTTAATGCCTTCAAAGGAAAGGCATAAAACCAGTGCTGTTTTTCTATTTACAGTAACTAGGTTGCTCCATCCTTGCAAAATTAGTCATCTGTTTCTCCCAGATTAAGCTTTTAGATTTAAAATGTACATGACAGGTTAGTTTACTCATTGTACTAGAATGTGTAGCTATATATATTTATTTCAATAATTTTCCTTGACAATGTGGTTATTCTTATAATTCCTCTTATTTGGCAGCAGATGTGCAATGAAAGGTCTGAAATCTTGTTAGCGCTACCTCTTGTAGTTTTCACGGTATCTTTAAAATAGCAACATGTCTGTAAAAAACATTCTAACTTGTCATCAAAATTAATGACAGATTGGGCTAGCTTAAAAGAAAAAGAAAGAAACTTTTGAATTTGTCATTACAGGTGTCTTAAAATAGACCTGACATTAAACTTCAATCACTGGAAGGTCATTAATTCCAAATAATATGAGTTTTGAGGAAATATGACACATATTACTCCTATTAAGATGCCTTTCAGACATGTGTCTTAGACCCTGCTTTCTATCATGGACTTAACCAGCATTGTTGAAGACAGGGAGACTGTAATTGCCCTCACCTATGAAATCATTGGACTTCCCCAGGTCATAGTCCCACACTGTGACTTCGAGCGTTTTTGTGGCCAACTCCGAGAAGGAAATTTCATAGAAGAATTCCTGATGGGAAACAAATGGAGTAAGAGTTCAAGGATCACCACACGACACCTGTTAGAGTCTTACTAATGAGACAAGCGTGCGTTTAATGCATAGTTTAATTGGCAGTTTAAGGGTATATTCAGAAAATGTGCACACGACGCATAGACTCATGGGAATCTCGGTGAAGGGCCTAAATGAGGCATCTCTGTCATATACACAGTCACATCTCCAGCGTACCTCATTAAACTCCGGGTTCAAAGTCTTTTTTATCACTGCTGTTTTGTGCTTGGACTTCTTATGCACATCGGCTTGAGATACCTGCAAGAGGAATGTCACACCAACAATGGTAACACAAATCAAGGTTCTCTAATTAGAATGTATTAAACATATATTATTATGTTAGTTTTTGGACGAGGGTTAGGGCACCTGACTGTCACCATGGAGAAGTTATTTTATTCATTGGAATGTTCCATAGTCAGACATAAAATCATGCCACTGGGGAAAAAACAATTTGTTCTGTAGCTTGGCCTAACTGGCATGTTTTTTTGTTTTTTTTTTCATGAAAATACGTTTTATATATTTTATTACTGAAACATTTCAAGAAAATCAATAGCAACTCCACTGAGACAAGAAGAAAGCAGATCTTCAATCAAAAAAATTACACAATACGTCTTTAAAAGAGACTGCAGAACTGATAAGCTTCATACTGACATTTTACTTTAACAAGCAGCAGATTACCATTCACGTACTTGTATTTTAACTTTTGTGTCTATTATTCAAAATCTTAATGTTTCAAGACCAGATCGCACACACAACTTTGGCATAATTTATAATAATTAACAAGTGTAAATCATAATACAGTTTACAATTTTGGCCTCACTTTTTTTTCCTGATATTTAAAGCTCTGCTTCTCAAAATGTGTAACTCTCGACACGCGTTTAGTCAAAGTTGTTTTTGAATTGACTCCAGCATGTAATTTTGTATTGTCCTCCAGCTGATGCTCGAGTGCTCAGAAATGTTTGTTTTTACCAACCACCTATCCCCACCCACTTGTCTTAATTTACTTGTGATTCTTCAAAAAAAAAAAAAAAAAAAGACAAAAGAGGTAAGAGATACAATTCTAGAACTTTTTAGATACATTTTGAGTTTTGCAATGAACAAACTTTAAATCAGTGACAATAACATATGTCACTGTTTACAACAGTGGTTCCCAAAGTAGGGGTCGCGGACCAAAATCTGGGGGTCGCGAGATGATTTCAAGATATAATTTTACAATTATGACTTAGTGTTTCATTTGTATTTTTTAACTGAAAGCATCATGTTTGACTGAAATATAATCATGTAAAGCAATGAACTACTAAAATAAATGCATTTAAACCCAATTTTAATGGTCTCCCAGTTTGAGACATCTATTTTTGTTTTGCTGATGGGGTCGCGAGTTGATTACATGGTTATTTTGGGTTTCCTGGTCTGAAAAGTTTGGGAACCCCTGTACTTCAACATAGGTCCCTGTTAAAATTGGCTTTGCATAAATTGTTGCCTTTAGCAACTTGTGTCTTGTAAGCCTGCATGACATTCCTAGAAATACAGGATTGTAAGACTTGATTATGACACTCTCAAGGGTATTTATAGTTGTTGTGATGCATTAAACTTATCAGTAATTCCCACGCCACCTCATCATGGCCTTTTGTTAAATTCTGCCAGTCTTAAAACCAGCTGGATAAAACCAAGGCGCACATTTGCTTTCCACCCACCACCCTCAGCTCGAAGGACCGTATGCTCCCACACACTCCCAAACACAACTGAGCATCTGGGAATGAAAAATAAATAATAAAAAGAAGCTTGAGCCAAAGGCCAAATACGTGCACCTAAAAGGAAACAAGCTGCAAATCTGCGAAAAGTGGAGAAGATACAGACTAAGAATAGTGTATAGTATTAAATGGTATTACTGTATACAGAAGACTTATAACATGTTATAATTACATCTACATCAAATGAGATACAGATTGAAATATGCAGCTGGTGTGTTGATTTTTGCCTTTTTGCATTTATTTTAGCCTTAAAAACAAGTGATTCAGTGCTGAGCAATCTTTGCTTTAGGGGATCCTTTGCACAGGGCTGGACGATGTTGACAAAAAATATCTGTTTTTGTGTTTACTGTTTTTGCATGTTCCAATGACGATACTCAGTAGAACGATCTTTACATTTCTGTTTAAGTTTAATATGTTGCGTTCATGTTCAAATGGTGGGCAAAAGTCAATTTTTCTTTTAATAACATTGTACTTTGCCATGAAACGTGAAAAGTCATTTCACACTTTTACAAGATGGTGATTTCTACTAGTGACTAGAACCATTCACTTTTTGTTTTGTAAAAGAAAACTGCATTTTTTAGTTGCCAAAAAAATATTAATGAATATTACTGGAATGCAGAATATTGTCAGACAAATCATATTTGGAAAATTTATTCTGTCTACTTCGTAATTTTAACTTTCTTTTTTCTTGTAATAAGACAGTTGTAGTAAGCTGAGTGCTCGTTTACCTGACAGTTTCGGCGGCAGAACTTCGCCTTCGTCAGAGGTCAGATTGTCGGACAAATGTTTTAGTTTTTTTTGTCGAAATACTACATTCATACTAGAGAATAACCAATATGGGTTTTTCTTTGGCGCAGATATTTAAAAATGTTGTCAGTATAATAAACAAAAAATATCAACCTAAACTATTATTCACCACGGTGTGCGTCTCTTTCACCAAATGTAATGCTGCTCGATTGTATTTTGGCCGAAGAAACAACGATTTCATAGCGTCATGAAAGACGCTATGAAATGTTTGTTCATTTGACAAACAGGAACTTATTAAAGCTCACCCATAGAACAAGAATAAAAACTTAAAGACATGTTAATGATGCATTAAAAACCGAAGACTTAGGAATGGAGAAAGATTTAAGAAAAAATTGAGGCCAATAGTCAATATACAAAAAAAAAAAAAAAGATCTACATATCGGCTCCAAAATATCGGCCAGACAATCTATCAGTCTATCTCTAATTCCCCCCCGTTTGTTGAAAGGGTTTTATTTATTAT
Source organism: Mugilogobius chulae (assembly GCA_038363315.1). NCBI lineage: Eukaryota > Metazoa > Chordata > Actinopteri > Gobiiformes > Gobiidae > Mugilogobius > Mugilogobius chulae. The sequence goes on along the minus strand of CM076401.1, from coordinate 33,782,484 downwards.
TATTTTAAATTAAATTGACTCTTTTTGCAGTATTATTCACTGTAAATAATACACACAATAATAAACGGTAGGATTTTTTTGAAAACTACATTTACGATGTTCAATGTGCACAATGCCATTTTGAAGGTCCTTGGATTCACAAATTGACATTGTCTTTACTCTAGTTGTAGAAAAGAAAAAAAAAAACGTATAAAAAAACTAGACGATTTTCTTTCTAACCACTGTTCCTCTTGTTATTTTTAAATTCAATGGCCTTGTGCTTAGATAGAAACATTTAAAAACAGAAAAAAACATCTCATATTGAAGCTGACATTGCTCACAAAAGTTCTTTGTCAAGCTATGAAGGGACAGAGGACCTCTGTTGATCTTCTTTTGGTTGTTGCTTTCAGGGGTCATCATATCACCATCAGCTTCCATCAGAATCTATTTTCTGCACCTTTCACAGCAGGTAACATCATGGCCATATAAATCCTATCTTTGGTCTTTCCTCCCTGCCTTTCTGCTTTCCTGCCTGGCAGCTCAAATCTCAACATGCTCTCTGTATTCAGCCTGTTTCTAAACCATTTACATCCTCCCAGGGATTTCTTTTTTATCTCCGAAAAGTCCCACATTGCATTCCTTCAGATTTGCCCTGGCTTCTCCCTCCACATGAGCTTTCCAAATGTGCAGATATAGATTTAGGATTCTGGCATGGCTTTAAGGACGAGCTCTTCACACTTTCGTTTGTCAAGAAAAATGAAAAATAACAGGTTGCAAAAGTTGTGAACAGAATTTTTTTTGTTATTTTTATTATCGTTATTTTTATTCTGAAGTAACTGTTGATGGTACCACAAATGGGGAAAGACTTATCACAGAAAGTAAAAAAAAATATATATATATATTTTTTTTGTCAGAACTATAATGTTACTGGTCTCAGGACCTATGAAGAAAAAAGATGGTACTTTGTGGATGAGCTCAATAGTTTTTGTCTGTACATTTTCATGAGACTTTATTAGTAAATGGTTGTTATTTATATACCTTTAAAGACTAAAAAACAATTTATCAGAAGTCATGTATGTGCAAGTCACAAGTAAGTCCAAGTCAGTGGGTCATCAGGTTCAAGAGAATCAAGTCAAGTACGGTAATAGCTTTTTGCCAAGTAAGTCAAGTCCAGTCGTTGCATTGGCATTTAGTCATGGAAAGTTTTTTTAAGATCACCCAAAAAACAAGGGACACCATGACATTGTAATATGAATAACATTTTTTTAGCCTGTCTTAATTTTAGCCACGTGCATTGTAAAAATCATATGATAAAACATTTAAGTAAAATAATAATGTAATTTTTTTCTTTACATCAGGTAGCACTCTGGCCTCATAGCAAAAAGGTAGTGGGTTCTATGTGAAATTTGCATGTTCTTCCCGTGTCTGCGTAGGTTTCCTCGGGTACTCCGGTTTCCTCTACCACTAAAAACATGTCCATTAATGCCTCCCCTCACCCCTCCCACAAGGCTCCCCAGCAAAAAATCTCAGTGGGACTTTCCTGTTTAACTAAAGTTCAATTAATAAATGCATCGCCTTGAACATTGTAAATTTTCATTGTTTGCATTTTTATATACAAGTCAAATCTCAATCATGAAGGTGAAGTCAAGTTTTAAGTCAAGTCAGTCTCTCACCTCTGTTATTTACACATAAACATTGTGACGAGTCAAGTTATAATTTTATTTTTGTCTTGAACATGTCCAGGAGCTTGATAGTTTATGATGGACAAAATTGAAGAAAATAGTAAGGAGGCATTAGGGTGGCAGAGTGTTAACAGGTTTTTAAGGGTCTTGCCTAAGGATAAAACAACAGTTCGCTCTAGACTTTCTACTCATGTTACTGGGGTTTTCTTATTCAAGTACTAACCAGGACCTATACTGCTTAGATTCTGAGATTTGACCGGATTAGTTATGGTGTTAGAAGAATTATCAACCTAGAGCTGTTTAATTATTGCCATTTACTCATTACTCATCTTTACAATATGGTTCAAAATGTTCTCTACTGCTATGAAGTTCCTTATATTATTTATAACTAAAAATTCTCCACCAGGACTCAGTACTCAAGAATAATTATTCTGTCCTTGGTAGATGCACTCTCTCTTGTGTCTTTCCTGACCACTAGGACACAATGGCAGGATGGGACATTAAAGCCTTATTTGCCCAGTTTCTGTCAGGTTACATCATTTAACATTTGGACCTCTGTGACCTTCCATGAAAACAACATGTCATGGTCAGGCACGATATTGCCTTTTTTCATCAGGCCTTAATGAGGCAACAGAGGCCCTCCTGCCCCTACGACTGCATTCAGCTTTATCTCACCCCATATGTCCATACCATTACATCACCTGTGTGAAGCCCATCAATACAAACTCTGCAGTGATGAATGACTATCCTGTGTCACAATGGGTCACACTGGTGAGACAGCTGCCCTCATTTGTCTCAGTTACACTTGGCTGCAGACTGTCACTCAAGCATGCAGCAAGCTGATGATTCATGGGGTCAATATGAGCTAGCGGCCATTAGAACTTAAACACAGGTGGAGGTGTCAAACAGTGGCAGCACAAGGCAGCAGAGAATGAGACTGCAATAAGGTCCCAATGGCCCTCAATCAGAGGTTTTGTGACCCCGGTTTTAAATGAGGAATTATCTGAACAGCCTGAACTGATGTTTAAAAGACATTTTCAGGACTAAAAAGACCCAAGGATAACCTGGCATGACAACAAAGTTAAATGAAAGAGTGTTGTACCTGCACTCAAACACCAGGGATAGTTCAGGTCAAATCATTTTTGTACACTTTTTTAATTACCTTGCAAATTGCACAGATCCATAGAGCCCCACCAGTCACTAGGGACCCAGTCCAAAGTATATCTATTATCACTTACAAAAAAAATAGGCGCTACTTGTATAAAATACATGCAGAGGCTTCTCTGCTATGGCAGTGAAGCTGGCAGCATTTTTCATTCCACAAGGTTGACAATGCCCCATTTTCATAAGAGAAGTGAACTGAGACAAGACTTACATTAAAGGTGCAATAGCTGATTTTCACACTGCAAACAAAATTTAGGTTTTAATTTCACAACTTCCTCTTGGAAGTTGGTTGGAATTATGGCCTTTAAACCACTTCTTACAAACAACAATGTGAAACTTGAGAGAACCACCCAAGCAAAGCCAACCAGAGCGCAGCATGCGGCTCCTGATTAGAACTAAAATGCTTTATTATTCAGTTCAGACGGTACACAGTGGTCTCATTTTTTGTCAAAGTGCTGCATTTACAGAGACTTTTTAATGGAAAAAATAAAGGTTACTAATTTACAACTAAAAAATGTTAGCTACCCAACTTTAATTAAACTAAAAATACTTTGGCCATGATATGGCTTTTTTATGGTAAAAAAAAAAGTTGACATAACATTGTCCAGATCAGGAAATGTTGCATGTACAGGGCTGTATTTCACACAAACTAATGAAGTGAATCAGAAGTAACAAAATATATGTACCACAAATACATGTATTTGCAATACATATTTTGAGCAGCTGTGTGTAGTTACAGTTAGTAATCATTTGGTGGTATTCAGAATACAGTTACTTTTATTAAATCAAAAAATACATTTTGCTCAGGCCATTTAGGCTTAAAACATCACATAAGATCTATGTCACATGTGCGTCGATATGATGTGACTTTTTTCTTTTATCTTATGCATTGCAGACAATGAACTAAAAGTTAAAAAAGTTAGATTCTTAAATAGTGTTTCATGTATTACAATGTGTGTAATCCAGTACTAGTCTGCTTTGACTAAGTAACAGAATACATTTAGGTATTCAGTATTCTGCAACTAAATGCATCTTCAAAGTGTTCTTCGCAATACTGTCCAGAAATAGCAGTTTTATAGTGTGATTAGGGCTTCTCCTTGATTATGGAAAAAAACATACTGTCAGAGACTTCCACCTGTAACTACACTCCAAAACTGAAAATGAGAAAAAGAAACACTGCCACAAGTCTCAAACCTGCGACCACTTGCACAGCGCATCACCTGCTTATCCATACGGGCCAAATGACTGTTCTAACACCAACTTGCTACAGAAGCTGTGTAAGAAGGAGTTTTTATAGCCCACCTGGGCGGCTTGGTTGTGGCGTCACCTCAATATGACGTGGGCGTGTACTGAAAATGCTCTGATGCCATTTGACTATTGTAGCAGCAGGGTTACGGACTTTAGCACACATAACTGAAAAATGAGCGAGTTTTCAAAATGTTCAAGTAGATACCGTACTTTCCAGCCTATAAGCCGCTACTTTTTTAAGAAACTTTGAACTATGCGGCTTATAAGGCAATGCAGCAAAATTACAGATTCTCATAGACCTACTATTAAAAAGTGCGGCCTATACATGTACTTTATCATTTTTCTTACTTAAATCTAGTGGGTGCGGCTTATATTCTGTTGCGCTCAATAGGGCGAAAATTACGGTAATTAAATTCAGACCCCATACACACAAATTGACTGTAAGACAGAGAATGAACAGATAAAAAAAACAGGTTTGTTAAACATGTACTCTACAGCAAGTGAGAATGAGGAATGCATGTCCCGACTGTCGCTCTTTCACAGCTTCTCAGATAAGAAATATCATAGAACACACAAGCACACTCTGTGGGAACATTGTAATGGTGCTGATGGTGGGTAAATAGAAAAAAGAAAAAAAAAAGAAAAATAAGAAAATATTTAGTTATTTGTTTAGGCACTTATCTTCAAACTAAAGCATAAGTAGATCATATTTTTGTTTGTTCATTGCAAAAAGAATTATCTTATTTATAGTTTAAATGTTTTTTAGTTTGTTGTTGTGGGGAAAAATTTTGACTGACATATGTCACACAGAGTCTAAAGAACCTCCTCTAAAAAGTAGGACTATAAAATATTTTTTGATATCGGCCAATACTGATATTATCAAAATATTGTAAATATCAGCTGATACCAATACTGATACTGATTACTGTATAGTATATCGCCCGTCATTGCTAAGAACCAGTTTAGAAGTGGGGACAGGGGGTTGCATTAGTTACAGGACAATACATTCTTACTTTTCCTGCGTGTTTTGAGCACAGTAACGATAAAATCCATTGTAAAAATAAAAAGCTTGTTATTATTTGCATAATGTCAACACATCTGGTCTCTGTTAGTTGTTTGGGAAATCAAGAGTAGCATTCTTAATTCAGTTACTCACGTTTTAACATAAGGGTCTGAAAACCCATTGACATCCATCGCTGCAAGATGAGCACATCGCTTTACCCCGACACATAGCCCTCCTCGAGCCCTGTCACCTTTTGTGTCGCCCTCTGTGGCTGGGGGAATGTACTGCAGACATAGGAGCAGGCGTCCCCTCTCCTCCAAGCTCCGTTGTTGCTCGGTCTCCCACTAGAAGGACAAAACAAATCGGTAAATAAATGATAAATAAATACATGCAAAATTAAGTACTGTGTGAACCTTGAACAACAATTTAAAGAGAAAAAAAAATGACATTTAAAGCTTTTGTAAATCTTTACTATCTTGTAGAGCAGTGGTCCCCAACCTTTTTTCTTGTAAGGACCGGTACAGTATTTTCTTTTTCAGGGACCAGTCGAGGATGGGTAGCAACAACCACCACATAAATGTATACAACTGATTATTGTGCATATTTTTATCTCTTATTGCTTGAATTTGCTGTTTATTTGGTTAAGTGGCACAATATTTTCATAGTTAAGTGCAAGGAAATACTGACAGACTATGAAATAAAAAAATCAAATACATTTTCAAAGATCCTCAGAGGCCCAGGAGCAGATGGTGCGAGGACCAGTTTTGGGCCCCGGACTGGTGGTTGGGGACCCCTGTTGTAGAGTAAACTCAAACTTGAATTTGTCCAGGTTGGTTTGTATGGTGAAATACATCACAACACAAGACTGCAAAAATATGCATATGCAGCCATTTTCTACATCTCTACAGGCTAAAGCTATAGACGTAAACAATAAATTCCTTTCCATCAAGTATTGTATGAAGGGAAGCATTTGATAGAATTAAACTGCCGTGTTGTTTGACCTGATGAATCAGAGAAGGTCCCACTGATGTCAGGCAAAATCATTTTTACTGTCTGTCACTGCCTTGTATATCGCGCTGCTCAATAGAGACAGTGATTCATCAAAGGTCTTGAATATGTACATTTGGACAAGCTGAACAGAGGCTTGTGTCTCCCTGTCTCTCCATCTGCTTCAAGTTTGAAGAGTTTTCATCTGATTGCACCATAGAGAACACCCACAGTATGCCAAATGTACTATCTATACACATGTACAGCACTGAGCAAACATGTTGTTCTCAGGAAAATTATCAGCTAAATCTCTATGCACACAATGATTTTAGGTTGCTTTAAGCCTTATTTGTCTTTCTTCATAGAGGCAGGGCCCAAGTAACATCTCGGTGGGTTAGGGCTGGGCAATATGGTGATAAAGATTGTGAGCTCATCTCTGGGTGAGGGACAGCTGGATTATTATAGTGCAACTTTCTAAAAAAGCAGATGATTTGAATGAATCTGGCTCCAAAAAAAGGGTGATAATAATGTTTCTCCATATCTTCCACCCCTACTGTGAATTAGCTGTCACAATTATTATCAGATCATAAAGTTTCAACATGTTATGAGGAAATTTAACACAGCTATTCAGAGCAGACAGACAGTGCCAGGTTCCATTACCTAGACAGATTCTTAAAATTTGGGGGGAAAAAAGGATAAAAATACTAGTAGTCTACAGTTTCTTTTGCAACTTTGAGACAAATTATCACTGCAAAATCATTGACATTTTTAAATCCAAGCAATTTTTTTTTTACTTTTAACTAATTAGTCATAACTGAAATTTCTATCTAGACTAGAGTCTGTAGAAATAGTGGTACAAAATCTTTTTAAAACCAATTTGGATTCAGTGACAAAACACATTTTCTAACAATATTTAAAAAGGCCGAATCACTTTGTTCTTATTCACTTAATTTGAGTCAGTGTACTTGCTATAATTTATCACTTTTTACTGCTATGTTGCTTTCTGTACTGTAAACCTCCACATTTACATCAGCAGCTCTCATTTCTCGTCTGCTGCAGTGTTTTATTTGGCGCCAGATGAATTTCCCCTGGTGCGACTTTGAACTTTGAACACTCTACTTGAAGTAGAAAGAGCTGAAAGATGGAGTTGCCCACCGGCGTACATTGCACCTTTCTGCTCCTACTGCCGCTCCCGCTATCTCTCTCTCTCTCTTACAGTCTAAATATTGTCAACACAGAAATATATCCAACATTATGTCCTGTTTTTATGTCTGATTTACAGATGGCTAAGAACCTTCTGGGTGACTCAGAAGACTGTGTAAAGCATTACAAATAATTCTTGAATCCGGCAATGACATCAGTTTGGTTGTAAATAAACCAAAAATAATGAGCTCCTAATATCACAGTTTGATCTCATAATCTGTTATTACCCATGGAAAAACTAAGTTTCGCCTGATAGTGACTCAGTTTTGAATATCGCATTGCTTCTCCAAGCCGGAGGGGAAAACTGTCGAACAGAAGAGGTAATTTGATTTCCTTCCCACTGTGAAACCAGATGTACCATGTGTATCTTTTTCTTCCGCGTGGTGCAAACCAAAGAGTAACTTCCAAGTAACTCTCGTAGATCCATCCGTTTCCAATCCAATTATTCCCCCGGACACTGTATTTTTCACCAGAGAAAACTGTTAGCGCAGCATTTGACAACAGGCGTGACAAGCGGGCAGATCAGAAGTGACAGATGAAAGAAAGAAGCGGAGGGCCACGGAGGAAGCCGATGTTCTCGTAGCACCATGACTCACGCTCCTGGCCAACAGCATGCACAGACATACATGTTATTTATAGGAAGAGAGCACGTGTTTGTTCTCTGGCAGCTCCTCATCACTGCAGGTGCATTGCGTTATTCCACGGTACAGAATGGCGGTTTTATTGCCTTTAATGTCATTTTCATGTGCCATCACTCATCCCTGACTCCATGTGTGTCCTGTCGTCTATATCTCTCAATCTCTCATTAAGTCTTATCTGCAGGGGAGCGCTGGACTCGACCAAAGCAATCAATACACCACATGGCCCGGGCCACTCCACCATCCTATCCGCAGTCTCAAATTGTCTCGTCACAATGGATATTTTCTTTCCCTAATTCCCGACACTTGCTTATATCTTGGCATGCACTGTTTTTCTTTTTTTTTTAATTTTGTTTGTTTTTGGGTTTTTTGAGAGTCATCATTAATCGCCAACAGCAAGCCAAACCATCTGCCGACAATGAACAGGACACTTTCATTCTTGCAATTAGTCTGGACAATTTGCAGCAGTATCTGGTAATAAAATGCCTCAGACCTTCATAGATCGATAGGCTTCGACTCATTATGAGGTGGGAATAAACAGGCATCAATGGGAAGTCAGGCGCGCACAGACTGACAAATGGAAAAGGTGGTGAGAAGATAAATTTGTGGGCGGATGTGATAGAAAATCAGAGAGACAAAAGAGGATGCAAAAAAATGAGTGGAGGAGGCATCTAACAACCTTGAAGTGGGACACAGACAGAAGCACAGCTGTTGCACAGAAGCTGAGAGCAAAGACTTGGGCCCTGGTTTGACCTTTAGCCCAAATGTGATGGAGGAGCAGCGGCAAAGTCATCTCAGGGAGATGTGAAGAAACCAAGAGCAGGCAATTTAAATGACAAGCCACTGGTTATTTTTAACTCCCACAGAAGATCTTTTTAATCTGCATTGATTAGTTCTAAATGGCAATCGTTCACAGATTACAGGCCAGACTATGCTCACTTTCTGACAAAAATCTGTTTCCTAGAAATTATTTATTAAGCATTTGCTTTTCATCACACAAACAGTTAATGTCCTTTCAACAAATTTGTATTAACAGTTAGTTAAATTAGACAAACTTACAATTGTTGCATTTATTAAACCTAATACAACTATTGGGCAGTAAAGTGCTTTAGTTAAAGGAAATCCCATCCATTCAAGACAGATTAAGTGTCTTACACAAGGTCCATGGGGCATATGCTCTGCTTTGAATGTCAAACTCCTTTGTTTGAAGGCCTATGACTTTTTGAACTATTATTATTATTTTTCGCAATATAATTAATATAATATGACACATGTTTTTTAAGAGTACGGATTACTTTCTAGTACTGAGTATACATTACAGAACTAATACATAAAATATGAGAGTTTGAAACTACAGGAAGGAAAAATAGTCAAATGAGTTGGTCACCTCTCTCAAGTAGCAGGAGATCCCTCGCAGCGCAGAGCTCATGGCAGTTGGTGAAGGCAGCTGGAGGCACAACAAGAATATGTGAGTAGACTAATAACACCACAGATAAAAAGCAGATACGATCCTGAGCCTAGTAGAGTAAGGAAATTTGACTGCTCATGCTATTAAAAACACATGATTAAAACTAACTGACGAAATTCAAAATCCTCATTATTAACAAATTATTAATGTAAAAAAAAAGAAAGTAAGTCAAACTATGTGAACATGAATGAGCTGCACCTGAATGTGGTCAGTTCAACTACAACTGACCGAAAATTTCCAAAAAGTATCCAATTGATTCTTTTTTTTTTGTGGTTTTCATTTTGGCTCAAACATTAATGCCAAATTGTTGAGCTTAGGGCCATTAGTTGGTGATGGAGAAATTGCACAACTGTAGCAAGGACACTTCCATCACAGTCCTTGCTAACTGGCGTATGTGATGATCCAAGGTTATAATGCTCCCAACAGTAGAATCATGGCCAAATTTTAATGGAGAATACCACAGTGTGTTGAGAACTTCTGATAAATGTTTTTTTTTTCTCTTTTAAATTCTCCTGTTTACATCATTCCAACAGTTTTTTGTTGTTATGATAAGCGGGCTTGTATAATGTCTTAGTATAATTTGGCAAGTAGAGAAGCAGGCTTTATTTCTGTTTGGAAGTTATACACGATTAGACATGATGACTGTTGGTATAACGCACATTTGTCAGTCACAGACTAACACAAAATTAAGTCTATAGAAAAAACAACGCAGGATTAAACAATGACAAAAACAGATTAAAACAATGAGATAACTATGGATAACACAAGTTGTGGCAGCAGTAATAAAAGAATAGTGAGTCAGTCTTTTAAATTGATGCCCCCCACGTCCAAGTGGAGCTCATTCAGGTCAGCGCTCTTTGTGATATACTAAACAATAGCAAATAGACTTAATTTTAAAATAAAATGCTTGCAAAATTGCTATAGTACATAGAAAAACTTTTCAGCTGTATATTATTCTTTCAGAACACTGGTCCCACAGTAACTCTACAGTTCCATGCTTTTCCCAAGAACAAGAACACAGCACGACATGGCCCTATTCACCCACTCCTGCCCCCTGTGCTGCCGGGGCTTTTATTTTTTAATCCATTTGCTTCTCAGTCCCTCTCGATCCTACTATCGACGCTTCCTCCCTTTTATTCTTGTACTCTCCAAGCAGCCTTTCCCACTTGTGATCCGCCTGACATTTAACTGGCACAAAAACCTATTTCTAGACAGATATTCTGTGGTGTACCCCTTATTTATGCTTTACTAGAAGCTTTATGTGCTTTATTAGTTTTGTAGTAAAAGAAAACATACTGTATATAAGGCCCTCATTATTGCATTTAACTTCATGGCAGAAAAAATGGCAACAAGAAAACATTGTTAACCTCTTATGTGTCCATGACCTTTCCTTTAATTAGACCCTTATGTTTTCCTCTAACTTCACAGATATGTATGTAAAAGAAACAACATTTGAAAAGTTACATTACAAACATAATTTCATGAGCTATACCATGGAAGCGATTCTAATTAACAGGATGCTAAGGGCCACAAACCAACTTAAAACTACATAATTTTTCCACAGAAGAAAAGACAACTACTTTTTCTGATCGTTTGAAGTTTTGAATCAGATATTGCAGTTTTATGTTGAGTGTATTCTGCTGCTCTATTCATCTTTTCAGTGCGACCCAAAAGTTACTGTAATTTAGTGAGTCACATTGAGTGCCTTTCCAGAGGCTTGTGTTCGCTGGGCTAAAATTGGGAGTGCTCCAATGTGAAAGTATTTAATTAATTTGGTGCTAAGATGCTCTTTTAAGTTGTGATTTCATTTTAATGACGAGGCTGTTTCTGATGAAGAAGATGCTGTTTCTCACGGGAGGGGGGTGCTCCAGACAGATGTTAAAGTGTTTGGTCTGGTCAGGCTTCACGCGGCGCAGGGCCACCCGCGATTCCCCAATGAACTCATTATGTGTCAGCTTGTCTTCGTCACACACAGACACCCTGGGAGAGGGCCGGGTGAGGGAGCAGAGAGGGGAGAGAGAGAGGGAAAAAGGAAAAAATATGAATAAACATAAGAAGCAGAAACGATTAATGACGCAGGTAGAGGGAGAGGATGTTTCATATCAGAAATTTCTCCCACTCAAGGACGCAATTACCATTCAGAGGGTTCAATAGTCTCATCTATTTTTAAATGTTTTCCACAGTTGGTGATGGAAGTTTAAAGGGTTTCACAAAATTAGGGGTAAAACTAAAAAGACAGGACTAGGAATAGAAGAAATAATTAAGACTAATAAGACTAAAGTTGAGTTCACATTAATGACACATGCAGTGAGAAAGTTCTGGGTTCAGACATGAAAAACCCACAACATTAAAAGTTATAGGCTATAGGCTACAATTTATCTGACTTTTAGGCCAAAAACATACTTAGCGTTGTCCCAGAACAAACATGGAAACAATGCAATAACAGCTCATGGGGTCAAAAAGAGACAGCTGGGTGCAGTATCCATCATACTCCGAAAACTAGAAATTGACCCAGCATGCTTGTTGGTTTTACTGTGACAGCAAACTCCGCTCTACAGTCTGAAACAAGTAAGAAGCCATTCCTTAAAAACTTAAGTAAACAGCACAATAGGGTCTATTCAAGAATTTAAGCAAAAGAGTCTCCGGAGAAAATGTAGATATACAACAAAATGTCAGAAATGTACAATAATAAGTACGTTTTCACGCCTTTTTTTAACGTCAAAATGTTACAAAAAGCCAAAGTGTAAAGTAACCACAAATTTTGGTAGACACCACATGGCGACTTTTTCTTTAGGTTTAACAGGTAAGTTTAGTTTAAGTTTCAGTTATTAACATGGATAAGTGTGGGGCTGGCGCTTGGGGCAGGTTAAGATTTACTTGTTAAACCTAAAAAAATATTGTCATGTGGCTTCAACCAAAGCTTGTGGTTATTTTAGGTTTGTAACATATTGATGTAAAAATGATGAAACATGAAAACAGACTTATTTTACATTTTTGACCATTTGGTTGTATATCTACGTTTTCTCTGAAGACTGGGCTGCATTCAAGAATGTTACAAGGCCAGATAGACAAGAAGACAAGACTAGAGTCAGTATTTTTTACTATGAATAACATTGTACTTTGCAATAAAATATCTATATTTTCAGTGATGTAAATTGTGGTGATTACTGCAAAGGACTGGATCCATTAACATTTTTATATTACAACAGAAAACTGCATTTAAACAATGTTAATTTTTGCTGCCCTCCACACCTCACTGAAAAAACATTGGCTTGTAAATTGCTGTGAGTCATGTGAATGACCTCACAGCAAAAAAAAAAAAAATTACTGAGCTGTCCACTTCTTTGTTCACTTATCTAATAACATACTTTCTCACCTTCATAATTATTGACAATAAATGTGCTTCAAAGCAGTAATCACATAGCTGAGCTGGTATGCTACAAATGCTAACAACCTAAATCAGTGTACTTCTGGAATTTAGAAACAAAATGCTTTATTATTAGACAGACAAGGTGTTAGAAACCAATTTTTAGCTGAATTGATACTTTATGTCTATGCTGGAAACACAACTGATTTTAAAATGTTCTTATAACGAGTAGGCCTATGGTGCTTTTAAACAAGTGAGCAATAATTTTTGCAAAAGTAAACAGATTAAAAATAAAAGACAATAAAAAGTAGGTAAAGCACACTGCACTGTCAATCTTTCACTTATTGTCTAGGGACTTGAAATTTAACTGATTTCACTACAGCTCTTTTCTGACCAAAGGAAGAAAAAAACATGTTGCTAGCATTGGGACTTCGCCACGTTGTTTGAATCAGTGCAAAACATTCAAAGAAACGAGTGTAAAAGATCCTTGCAACAACCTGACAGACTGCTGCATCACTATTGATAATAACATTTATCACTGTATCAGAATATTTTTTAATGAGTTTAGTATTCAACATTTTAAACTTACTGTTGATGTATGTATGATGTTATAACCTCGAGCTCTATAATATCTGTTTTACAATGCCAGAGACTTGACTCTTCATTGACTGTGCACTTTCACCAAGCCGTCCAGAATTAGTGACCAGTTTCTTCAACAGTCAATTTAAACAAATAAAAGAGAGCCTAATCTTACCGACAAGTCAGGACAAATCATTCTTGAGAGGGATTAAATCAGAATTACATTAGCGTCAATGTCAATATTCAAACAAAACAACAGCCACCTTGAAACCAATTCAAAAGCCATGACTAAATCAGGCGTGTTGCATCCCAAGCACTATTCTCCATGTCCCTCGGTATAACAACATAATCACTATGACCCTTGTTCATCGTGAGTGGAAACCATGCACAGCTGATAATACAATGCCCCCTGACTCATTTAATTATGTGCAATGTTGCTGTAACACAATAATGATGGAAGGCAACAGTTGACACAAACCTGACCTGAATTAAATACGCAACAACACAGTCAGTATCTGCATGTGGGAGCCATAGTAAATACAAATTACTGTTCTCCTCCTGTGGGAAAGCAAACAGTGAGAGGGTGCATATTATACCATTCAATCAATGTATATATATATATTTTTTTTTTTTGTCTACAAGCTAATATTACCCAAAAATCAAACACATTTGTGATGGAAAGAAAAAAAACATACAAAATATAAAGGGAAAATGATGTTTAAATGGTAATAACAGCGTACATTACACTGAATTTCTGATGCTATGCCAATGTAAATATGTTTGCTTTCTCACAGTGAATACTAATATACTTATTATAGCAATAAAATAAGGCTCCATTATGTAAATTAGGACGTGAGTGTAGGCTAAAGTCCAGAATCAGTATGCTAGGATTTACGTGGGGCATAGAGAGCTATTGTTTTTCCTATGTCGTATGTAAATAAGAACTAGCAGCATGAAGGGGTGAGATGAAAAAAAGCTATTTGTCACAGCAGAAATGGAGCCTCTTTATGTGACTTGAACCTAATTTAAAAGTGCGCATTGGAGGCAGAGATAAGGCAGGCTACTAAAATGCACAGGCAGAACGAAGGAATGAGGGGCGACGCAATTTATGTTGCCATGGCTAAATGAATCTAAATGGAACTATTAAATCTGCATATAATTTTCTGAAAAGCATTCTATAGGTTCTGTCCACATGACTGGTCAAAATTCTAGCGTCAATACAACTCACTACAGACGGAGAAAAATTCATATTGTTAAAATGTAGATTTTGGTGGATTATACAAAAAGTGAGTGGGTTTAGTCACTAGATATTACTATACTAAAAACACCTGAAGCCTTTTTACATTTTTTAATGGCAAAGTATTTTGTTTTTTAGTATTTAGTAATAAACTACACAGTCAGCATGTTGAATGTTCGAAATAGAAGGTTCAAAATGGCAGAACTGATAAGCCTCGCCTCGTCATTGTAAAATGTAACAATCAGATTTTAAAATATATTTCTTTTTCTGTTGCTTTAATAGGAAATATTGCCATCCGGACATCATCACATTCTACAATGTGAATACAACCTATTACAATACGTTACAGATGATAAGTCTTTAAAATATGTAGATGTCTTTATCTGGGTTATGTTTTTTTTAGGGAAAACTGCTGCCATTATTCAAGTAAGCTTTTTTCCACAATCTTTATGTGTTCCACAGAGCGGTAAAAACACATTCATTTTTATTCATTTAGCTACAGGCGTTTTTATTACAAAAAGTTGGTTTGGAGGAAGACCTACTAGTCTCCATGGTAACAGCAATATTTTCATGGAGGAAAAAAGTTTCAGACCTTCCATCTAAAGACTTGCTTAGAGTTAATATCAATGCTAAAACCTTGAAATAAACCTTCTAGTTATAAAATGCACTGACAATAAGACGCTGCCTAGAAACGTCTAGAGTGCACAAGCAACTGCCATTAAAGGTAAGAATTATCCTTACTTTAGACATTTAATTAGGATAAATGTTTTTGTAAATTTATGAATGAGAAATACGTGACAAGACTGCTGACCAGAACAGCAGCGAAAACAAAAGGCGACAGAAGAAAGAGGAAGTAGACACGTCGCGAGTGCGATAGATGAGAGCGACAGCAGTGCGAACCAGCCTCAAGAGTGATTTTATCATAGGTCAATGAGTCAAGCGCGATGCCCAGTGCTGGTATAATGTGTTTCCTACTATAATGTCACAAATTATGTTTAGTCACATTCACTGACATTTCAAGGCCACAATTGTTGAGTAGCCTATATTAGGTAAGCAAACCAAATCTTATAATGAATATTAAGTGTGCAGCGTATTTAAGATGGATCATTTCTCAACTCAAGCTTCCTCTTTATAAGCACAATTTCACTGAATTTTTGCCCAAAGCACTAGTTTTCAAGACTTTCAAGTCTTTAACTTACAAAATCAAAGTCGAGCCAAACCTTAAAGCCCATATGACAGATTAACACATTTTTCAAATTTTGACTTAGTTTGGTGTGTTAGTCTTTGTGGTAAATATTTATCATAGTTTTACAGCAGTTAAGTTGCAATTTATGAAGAAATTGACAAACAAAAGGTAAAAATTACAGGAAGTAATCTGAGTTCTATAACAGAATCCCTCCACATATGTCATCAAAAAGCGGCAAAATGCAAACACATTATACACACAATTAACACTTTTTACTGGGAGTTTAAGCAATAATTTAACACAGTTAAAGTCTTATAAGTTATAATACTTTGTCACGTTGTCACTTCTGGGTTAGTTATGTTGATTTTGGCCCAGATTTGCAATGTGGTTGCTAGGTAACATTTGTAGATTCCCCTCCACTTATGTCATACTTACTGGACAAAAGACAATAATAAACATCCTAAAAGCAACTAAATTGGGTAAAAACAAGCTAAATGTTTAGTCAAATCTTAATCATAATCATGTTTGCTATATTTTACCAAAAATGTACTCCAACCTGTCATACGCACTTTAAGCGACAAGATCCCAAATCTTGTTTCAACTGTGCAACAAACAGAAGTAGGGGGGTTCATTCTCCAGTTGTTTTTAAAATAATCACTGCACTTTAAGGGAAGAGGTAAATATTGATCTAGCTTGATCTATATCAGAACAAACTAAATAGTGATAATAGTAAAGACACTGTTATTACACAACCAACAAAGTAATAACCACATTAAAAGAAGTAGCTAGATAGCAAAATCTGGTTATTCTACTTTATTTTTGTATTTTCTTTTTCAAGAAAGAATCGATCCAATAATCGACAGATTAATCGATTATCAAAATAATCTTTTGTTGCAGCCCTATATTATTATTAAAAATTCTATTCTTTGGTTTAATTATCAATGTGGTAGTGAGCTGTATCCTTTTGATCAAAGTTAAGCGAAAACATTTTAGTATCATGATGACAACACTAATTTGGGCACTCTTTAAATGTCTGGGTGCTTAATTGAAGTTAGTCACAATTCTGTTGCGTCTACTGTGTAATGTGTTGTTGATGTTTTTGTGCGATGCTGAAAGCAATCTCATTTTTTGACAGCGGTAAATCTCTCCATTACACTGTGTTCTGGCAGGCCGCGGTTGAGGAAATTGAAACCACTGCTTCATTTTGATGAATTTCCTCCAGTTTTGTCCCATATGTTTCTGTGATTGAAGACAGAGCGTTTTTTAAAGTAACACTTGGGAACGGAAAGGCTTTCTTGAGGCAAGCCCCACATTTTCTCATTAATCGACACTGCATCCACATTACAGTATTGACGATCTGTAAGGCAATTAGATCATTGTCTAAAATAACTTTCTATTTTAAACTTGAGCGTAGTATGTGACGTTGGTGTGTTTACACATTTCCCTGATATAACACTATCTCGCAGCCCAGGCCGTTTTGTTGTAAGCCATTTTTTTAGTACCCCGGAGATATCAAGTTCCTATTAAAATCACACCAAAACTTTTAGAGACAATTCACAGCTTTTGTCACCTCAAGAGGGGGTCAGCAAAATGAAACACCCCGCAGTGCTATGTCTGACCCAAATATGTCAATGCTGTTCAAGCAGGAGTGAATCGAGGCAGACGTTTAGGTTTAGGAGAAGATAGTGGAAATCCTTTGTTGTGTTGCAGGACATTGTAACACTTTGCTTTTAAACTTGAAGATTGACTGGTGCGAGTGATAAGAAATCTTAAGCAGGGAAAAGTCAGCTTTGTTGTCATGAAAAAAGACAGGTAAACAGGACCAAAATAGACTTGTACAAACATTTACCCACCTTAGTGTTTTGCGGTACATGTCTTCCTCGGTGATCCCACAGTAGGTCAACGTCTCGTTCCAGACTGGGTTCAGAGTATTACGGACAATCTTTGTTTTCAGTTTATTGGCCTTTTTGGAAACAAAGAACACAGACATTACTAAGTGCCTAAAGGCTTTCAGGGACATATGCCTGCACTGCATGTTGCCCAACCAATCGAAATTGAATGTCTGCACAGTCATTTGGGCCATTGTCCCTCACACCATTTATTTAGTGAATGTTCCAACTTCCACATTTATAGCATACACAGTATCTGCATAAAAACAACACATAGTGGGTGAACTGATTTAATGGGTTGTTAAATGAATGGCTCAAATCCAACCCATCACGTCCCAACAGCACAATTAACTGTACTTGTATTACTTTTAATAATTAATTTTGGAGCAGAATGACACCTCAGTCAGCCCTCATAGCTCATATTCACAGTGCCTCTATGTTGGCATCATTTTTGTCCCTACACCACCAGTACTCCTTTCCATCAGGCATGAGGGAGAGGCTAATCCGCAAAAGGCCTGATGCAGCTTTTTATCAGTAACTCCTTTGCCTTGTTATTGGCAATATACACTCAATTACTATTCTGAACCTGAACATTAAATGTAACAATTGTTTCAAAAGGCAAAGGTTAAGCATCTTTTATTGAGCCATTAGGTAAAATTGATTGGAGGCTCATACAGTATCTTCTATCAATAGTAGGTTCTGCTTTAGGCCAATAATATTAACTGATCAGGAGCAGCTACAATTATTACTTTTAAATGCATTTTTGGTGTAGTGAAACAACTTTAACGGGGCTATTAATCAACATATAATGGTTACTGCTCAGAAGAAATAATAAATTATTTTTTTAACAGGTGCCCAATTTACCTGACTTCATGAAATTGAGAATAAACAGGTGAGAAACTAAACAGAATTTTCTGTCATCAGTGTATAATAAGATCATTTCAAGCGGGTAGCTACTGTATATAGACTTCAGTTCAAATACTTGGGTATATAGTTCTTGACTCATTCTCATATTGATCATACACAGTACATTTTCTCGTTTGATTTTAGAAATACATTCAATTAACAGCTACAGTTTAGTGGAGAGCTATATTCAATACTTGCATCAATGTGCTATTAATAAAAATAGAAACCTTGCAGGCTCCTGGCAGCAGATGAAGCTTGACGTAAGGATCAGCTAAACCATTAAAATCCATGGGCTTCAGACCCTTATGGAGGCAAAGACAAGAACAGAGCAACGACACATTAGTAAATAACAAAAGGAAGAAATTGAAGACAAAATGAGGATATATAACACAAAACTGAATACAAGTTTTTGGCTTTAAATTGAACATACCTTTGCTTTCAGTACTGTGCAGTGCAATGAGCTGGTTGCACTTTCGTATAACAGGTCAAACTCAAGTGTCCCCAAGGAAGCTGGAAAGCAATTATGAGTCAGTTAGTTTGGTAATTGCTTTTGTAGTGATTTTGTACTACCTGTGAGTGGGAAGAAGAGATATAAAAGGAAAAAACTACTAATGGACTGTTGCATCTGGCTCTTGGTAAGACTTCAAGAACAGTAAGTGACTAAGTACTGGATTATGTAATTAAGTGAGTGTAGCAAATGCACCTCTCCAGTATTAAAGCAACACAGTAAAATATCTATTTATAATAAACAATAATAAAAAAAAGTTGCTAAGTTATTCATTTATCAGCTCTGTTACACCTGCAATGCAAGATTACATTTGTTTTAGTGCTGCTAAAAATGTAACAGATTTGGCTGCAGATAACAGATGGGACCTGGGGCTATTTATGCTAATCGTATCTTATGAAGAAAAAAAAAAAAAAAAAAAATCTGCACAGTGCACATTGTGTGAGCCAAAGACCTGTCTGCTGATGAAGCCAGAGATATTTCAGGATGTTGTTCTGAAGTTCAGACATGTTTTGGTTGTAGGTGATTTGTTTGTGTCTGCAGGCTGGGCTCAGGTGCATCTCATCACCATGACGACTACAACATTCCTCCAGATCACTGCATCATGAGGCTCTTATGCTTGATTATGAAACTTAAGCTCACAGTGTAATACAGTGGAGTGGTGTAAATGTACTGCTGCCTGCTAATCCAGGCTAAACAGCTGCAGGCCACACAGCTGATTACAGGTCTCTCTGGGAGACTGCAATGTTCGAGCAGGAGGATGCACAATCATTACTGGTGCAGCCCCAGCCTTCTCTGCTCTGTTTGAGCTAGAACTCTTCCATCTTTGTAAACTGTGTGACATTTTCCACCTGGACTTCAGCAGGAGCTTTATTTGAATGACACCAGGTGAAGCTTATGCTGATGACTCACTGTTATCGTCACTGTCACAGCTGTCGATCTCAATGGAGGTGTCCATGCTGCTCATGGCGGACAGTGAGCCCCCGCCACCCGCTGCTCCCGGTAACAGAGGTGACAACAAGCCCCCACTAGTACTGCTTCCCGCTCCGGAGGCCATGCCCCCATGACCCCCAGTGCTGTTTGGGCTCAGAGTTGCGGGCGCAGCACAATGACTCGGTGATAAAGGCTCTGAAAAGGAGGAAGTAGGCGACAGTCGGGGAAAATAGGCAGAGATCTGCCGAATTGGACGAATGGGGCCTGGGCAGACATCGATGGCCATGTGCTCCTGGATGGAGATGGCTAAGGACTTTCCTTTGCGCACCGTCATAGGGCTGCAACACAGAGGAAAAAGCACATTTATTCCTTTTCCAAAAAGATGATCCAATATCAACATTCTGTAGCAAAGAGAATGAGGCTGTGGCTATACTATGACCCTAATGCACCTTGGAAATTCACAATGCGTTACATAATGATCCAAAAAGTTTCCTTGTAATTATTGTCAAAAAATTTTAACCATTTTGTTCTTGAATAATAAATATATTCAGAGACGGAAATATCCAGCCATAAACACGAGGACTTAAATGTCTGCAACAGTGTCTGCAATCTTCAACAGAAAACACAGATTTAGTAAGAAGAGTTTGTTCTGTTGTGGCCAGATATCATCACGTCTAATTGAACTGTGTCATTGGCATATGGTGAAAATTGCGGGGCTTGTTAGTGGAGGCTTTCATCGCTCACACATGGAAACACCCTTTATCAGTTTCGGCTGTTTAAAGAAGAGATATTACCCTCAAAAAAGGCCACAAATTATCATCTCAATAGAGCACATTTGAAAAACTCAACGTTATCAGCAAGGAGAAGATATAATGGAAAGGGGTCTCCTGTGAATCTGGTGATCCCCAAGAAATAGTGTGTGAGCTTCTTGAGCATGAATGTTATCTGAAGGCTAACAATCCCAGATCAGTTTCAGACGCACTAGCAATTACTGAAAAAATGTTATAGGATGGAAATGGAAATGAGAACAGAGTTTTGTGACTGACAAACACAAAGCATTTATTCTCCCAACCATACACAGGAAACTGGATTGGCACATGGTTCTGCTTTTCAAACACAAAGGCATCACCTGGTTAAGTCAATAGTCAACACAGGCATGCGGAGCAAACTTTCTCATAAACACATTTGTATTGGTGACAAGGCTAAAAACTAGGTATGCAGTTACACTTTTATTTATACGAGATGAAATGTTTAGTTTAGTTTTGTTAGTGTTTATTATTGCAGCATGTGTAACTGGGTCCGCAAAAACAACACAAACATGAAAATTAGACTTCACACATTGGTTCAGTGGTCAAATAATTTTACAGTCATTGCACTTCTCAGCTGTCTGATGCAACCAAAGATCATTCTTCAAATGGACAATAAATGGCTGCCATTTTGATAATGCGAAATTTTCAATCTGAGTTCTATTAACATGTAAGTCTTAACTTTAGTTTGTTGAAATCAGAATTAGCTTGTTTTTTTTTTTGAAGGCAAAAAATAAACAAATAAATAAAAGATAAACCAGTGCTAACTTTGAAAGTTTTGATATTAGTATTGATTGTCAATTGTTTAGGTTAACTCTGTATTAGAGATGTAAAAAGGTCAAAGATCAAGAACACCTTTTCCCCTTTTAAAGGCAAAACATTAAGAACAAATTCTTATTAGCAGATAATCACAGCATCTATTGCCGTGTCACTCACCCCTATTGATTTACATTGTGTTTATGTTTAGCGTTGCTATAAATCTTTAACATCAAACACATATCTAATTATTCAATCACAAGTTGCAATATTATAATCTCCAATTATGCAAAAATGGGTTTCTTTCGCATATATTTTTCCTCTTATGATCCCCATAAGCATTTTTAAAATTCCATTATTTTAGAATTGTTCTAGGCTGCTACAATGTGTTATAAGATATTTTCGAGCAATTTAGATATGTGTCTACTAGAATTATACAAAATTTTGACAATAATTTATATAATTTTTTTTAGCATTATTTTCAGTAAGCACATTGGTTTCATGGTAATTATACTTAAGGTATCTAATGTGACTGTTTATATTAGCAGTAACTTATTTCTTCTATTCAGACAACTTTTGTTAGCAGAAGTAGAAGGATGCTTCAGAAGATTGCTCACAGTAAGTTATGAAGACACTAAAAGAATTAAGAGAACAGAGTGTCAGCATCGGGTAGACTTAGTTGTTTGCTTAAATCGTCTGAAGTAGCTTCTAAAGCTCAACAGGGCTTTGCCAGGTTAAAGTTAGTCCAATTTAGGCACAAACACAAAATTGCTACAGTTGATCACTAAACCAATACAACAGCTCACAGCAAGGATGGTCTGAAATGTTGGTTTGGAGTCACACAATTTACCTTAAGAATAACATTATGCCTTTACGTTAACAGCAGTTTCCATACCTCACTACTCCCCAGTACAATTTGTTTACTGCACAAATTAAAGAGGAGGAATTACATTTAAAATAATGCTTGTGCTTTGGATTTGTAAGAGAAGAAACCCTGAGGGGGTTGTACTCTATACTCAACAATAGCTCTCCTGTGGATGATAACTGCTCACGCTGGTCTAATCGATAAAGGCTGTGGCAATGTTTGCACTGTAGTCTGTAAACACACAAGGTTGTTTGTTTGTTTGTGGCTATCATGCTTAATGTTGTTAGTGATAGAACCTGGGCTCTACAAGTGGAGTTTGTTCTTTCCTCTATAGACCAAGCTCAGCCATAAACAGATATATTTCATGCTGGACATGGTTCTGACCCGGAGGAAGTGGGCATCTCTAACTGATGACCTTCATCTGAATTACAGACAGTGAGGGTCGTCTGTCATGTTCACTTTGGCCTCCCGCTGTGAGCACAACACTGAGCCTCGTCCAGTTTTTCACTGGCACGGCATGAAACAGGCTTATCCAGCACAGTGCTGCTGTGCACCAGCTGCAAACTTCACCCAACTCAGTTGAGAAAAAAGACTTTGAAAGACCTCTGTTAGAGAGCTTGGATCAAGAGTAGACCCAACAGAGTAAAAAAAGGGATTCATTCATCAATCCAGGTACTAAATTACGAGTAGGCCTATAGAGGGATTTTTTTGTTTATCAACACAGGCGATGCGCGCGCGCGCACCCAAAGAGCTGCGGCTCATAGACACAAACAGTGGAAACAAGTCAAAAAAGTTGTCAGCTAACTGTAAGAGTTTATCACTGTGCGAAAACAAAAGTTATGCTGCTAAATCAACATTTGTGAATGAAATTCAACCATACAACCCTGAAAAGTTACATTCAGGTGAGTGAAAAAATGGCGAGAAAAACACTGCCTCAAGTGTCTCAATTAACCGGTCTCTGTCAGACCGGTTCATACTTGAAAGCTAGCTCTCGTCCCGTTTGGTTGTTTTATTGAAAACAAGTTTCCCCAGCTAAGTAGATGGAGAGTGGCTCTTTCTGCATAAAGCATGTGCAGTAGGGCAGAAAGTGACTGACGTCGACCGAATATCCCTCTACAAACTGAAGAAAAACAAAAATATATATATATCTGTGATCGTATTTACTTTTTACTAATGGAAAATGCACATATAACGTAACATCTCCCACAAAACAGATAGACACCACTTCAGATTTTGAATTTTAATCAGTGTGAGACTCAAATGTTAGTTGTGTCTGATTTTTCTCCTCTTTTATTGTTGTTAGCTATTTTGTACATGAGCAAATGCTTGATAAATGAAACCCACCCAATGTTTTTTTTTTCAGGTACACAAGTATTGAACTACCAACTAATTGTTAATGGCTTTGTTTGTTCATTGTAGATTGAAAACGACTTAATAAAAGAAACTGAATCATGACTTTCAGCTTACAATTGCAAAACTGATCAACTACGCTTCTTCACAGTGACCTTTTAGCTTAGAAAGTAACAACTTTTATTTACACATTTTTATTGCTGAAAAGTGGCTATGTAATTTTAGAACTCTACATGTGTCACTAAGAGAATTCATTTACCAATTTTCTAAACTTAAATCAATCATATTTAATATCATTAGTATTACTATTGTTGTTGTTATTACTATTATTATTATTACTTTTAATAATAACAATAATAAAACACATCACTTTAAAATACTACACACTTAGTTTAAACGTGGCATTGTCTGTTCACAATGCTTTGATAAAAAACAAAAAGTGGAAAATTCTGGCCTGAAGCACACTTTATGCTGCAAAGGCATTTGAAATAAAATATAGGGTTGTTTTCAGTAAAACCAGTGCTTTATTTAGTCATTGTTTATTATTAACAGTAAATGTCACAGTTATCTGTCATTTCCTGCTGTTGTTGTTGAGTGGGGTTACAATTACTGAATATGTCAGCCCGGAGGAGGCAAAACATCTCAAGTTGTTAGTCATCTGTTTTCTAAAGATGCATGTCTTGTGCTTTAGAAAAGATGAAAATAAAGAGTTAGTGTAAAATTTGACGAGATATTTGAAAATTATTGAGAAAAAGCTGTGTCTGTTAGGAGATTATGAACTATTGTCCATCAAAAAGCTTTAGTCTGATTTCTTTTGACAAACTTTGATAAAACCATGCATGATATACAGTATTTGTATCCCTCATGCAAATAGAACACTGTGAATAAATGCTTGGGTGCATCATTGTCCGCTGCCTACTTAGTCCTAGACTCATAGCACACAGTCAGCCTTTGGAGCAAAGTTGGAAATAAATAAATAAAACCATTTGAGTATTTACAGAATCACTGACTTTTATCTGTCTGCAATGATCTAATTCCGTAAATATGATGACCAAGCCAACATTTACACTTTACTATACACATAAGCACATTTGCATATCTCTAGAAAAACACGTCATGCCACACTGCCTCACTTGGCCATTAATCCCCTCTCGTTGTAGCAAATGAAGTTTTCACCGGCTGGAGCTCTGTTTTGCTTGTTGATATAATGTGCACAGTCAGTCGCCTCTCAGGGCAGGCACATGTGGCCAAGAGCTGGGCTCCTCCATCCACCAGGCAGCACCAGCACTGCCACCAGCCGAGAGTGCAGAGACAGCCCAGGCAGAGGCCACTCAGCTGGGGGGAGACAACACCAGCAGCTCCCAGCAAGCTGATGATTGATCACCCTCGTGCTGGCAGCTGGAGTCTTTCTCATCTCTTCCTTTCATCATTATCTTATGACCACGATATGTGACACTCTATGCTCTTCTTCTTAACAAACCTGACAGTGTTTATTTTGACAACTCCACAGCCTTTGAGCAACTGCATGAGCTGCCTAATTCATTCAGCTAATCATTGCTTTGCATACAGTAGACTGTATGGCATAGGCTTGTGCCTTGTGGTTACATACAGAGCCCAAGATACCAACAGTGCAAACATGGAAGTGATACAAAAGGTTTCATGGTTTTCATGATATGAAACATTTAGCAATTTAATGCTGGAACACAAATGTTTTTTGTAATTTTTAGTATAATTGATGTGCAATGAGACACTCCTCATAGGGCTCTCTTCAATATTTATTATATCTATGTTCCTTTAGGTTTGCATTGTTTGTTTTGTTTTCTGACTAGTATTGCAGGATTTTGTAAATTTACTTTTAATAAAATAATTCTGTTCAAAGTTCATATATTAAATCATTTTATGAGAATTGACAAAACAATTGAATTTATGTCTATTAACTAACCAACATGTATTTCTAAACATGTTTGTACAGGTCTAAGATAAAGAATTAAGAACATCAGAGGATTTCTTGTAGCTTGTAAAAGAAGTTACAGTATACTTGCAGTCCTTGTGATTTTCATCCTTTACAATTTACAAAATCAAATTTTGATTTGATTTTATAGATGTGCAGATTTAGGTTATTTTGTCTCAATTTTACATAGAAGGCAATTTAATGAGAAATATGTATGTATGCACGATGCACAAATCCTTTAAAAATATAGCACACTGACAATAAACCTACAGGAATTCTATTTAAGAAGCTGTATCTTATACACAGCCAGAAAGAACTTTCCCTTTAATTCCTTTCCACTAGCACATCTATAGGCTTTGTTTAACTGTGCAACATGTGACTCCATGTACTCCACATTTAGCTCCTTCAGATTAAATTATAGTCACATTATGTGCCCTCAGACCGTCTCCACTGCATCACCACAACAGTTATATCACCTGTAGTTTGTTAGTGCCTCCACTGTCCTGCGTGCAGAACCAGCTCCAGTCCAGAGCCTCACCTTCACATAACGAGCGCCCAGACTGACAGGCAGATGGCACAGTCTGTGTATAGTTACTCATTAGACGCATGATAGTCAGCGCAACAATGGTTTAAGCTTGGTGACATGAGGGAGCCCTTGTCAATTAGAGGCCAAGTTATTTTAAGACGTGTGGTGGTGAGTAAACTTCATTATGATCGTTAAATGTATTTCTATGCCAGCGCATGGTTTGTGTGCGTGCGCGTAAAAGGCGCGAAAGCAAAGTGACAGATCAGGTAGGAGGGCTTTAAAAACATACAGGCACGTGTTGCCTGGGTGAAAAAATTGCAAACAGAATGAAAAACATAAAGAGAAGAATGTAGAGTTTAAAATAATGCACACAAACTATTAAAAAAACAGCAACAACAAAGAACAAAACAAAGATGGTGAAAAATGTGCAAATTGTTTGTCTTACCTGAGTGCTAGCAGCTACGGCTGAAACTCCTCATATAAAAGAAGTGATTTCCAGCGTGAAGTGAATAGCCAGACTAACTAACAGGTGGCGGACGCACGGACAGGCGCTGAGTGGAGAAGCTGGAGGAGAAGAGAGAGAGAAAGAGAGAGAGCGTGCGCGAGCACACAGGCAGCAGCTCTGTGCGTTATCATTAAAAATTAAATGCCCGGATAGTTCAAGAGGAGATGAAAACGGGGGAGCAGAGGGCAGACAGCGGGAGGAGTGTGAGGGAATGGCAGTTTTACTCCTTGTGTTGTGTGACAGTGCACAGCCAAGCGCTCCACTAGAGTGAAATCTGCAGACCCGGAGCCTGCACTCTTAAGCACAGCACTCAGATGTGTCTTCTGCTTTCTAGTTGTATTTTCCCTCCAAAGTTTGGGTTAGTAATTTTGAAACAGTGAAAATTCATCCATTGCTCTCACATATCTTTTTTGGCATATACAAGTACAGCTTTAAGTCAAAAACTGTTTATTAATTAGACCTAAACGAAGTGAGTGGTTCTAAATCTAACCTAATTGATAAATGAAAGTAAAGTGAAAAAGAATAAAAATGCTCTTGCAAAAGGTTTTTGTTTTTTTAAAGAAAGAAGTGAGATTCAATTGTGATTCAATAATGTGTCAGTTTATCCGCAACTATCCATAATGATAAATTATTGATTATTATTGTTAAAGGTTAAGATGTAAAAATGTTCAGGTTTTCTATTTTTATTGAGAAATATTTGTTTTTGTTAACAAAAATCACTATAGCATCAAGGCTAGTTTATTTCTAAAAAGTAGCCCCACAATTCAATTAGAATCATGAACCAAAATGCAAAAGATGACCGCAGACCTACGCTGAACATCTGAGCGCAGTACTTAAGAGTGTGGCCTCCTGGTCTGCAGATTCATTTTACGGGAGTGAGTGCCACAACCACCATCACCATCATCCTCACCTCTCTGCGCTCCCTCTCTCCATCCAACCGCCCACTGCACATATACGGACGACTTACTGTCACTTCGGGGGATGTTGCGTTGCATTTATTCCCCCTGGAGACTCAACATAACCTTTTGAGGATAAGAAGCAGAATGCTATGCTCTTTGTTAATGTCATTGTATTATAATGTGCACCTATAACTAGAGCTTTTACCAAACACGTGTTGCCCTCGTTTGCTCTGGGGCAAGAGTCCAGAATAGACAATCAGCTCCGACTTTCATTCACTACAAGCAATATTAGTTCACAAAATTAAGTCGAGAAAAATTGGCCTGAACCTATTGTCATGTGAAGACTTGGCCAATTAAACAATGATCCATCTTTTTGCTGTGCAACAGGAAATTGTGAACCCATCACCTCTGCTCTATGTGGCAGACGCAGACTGGTGTGTTGAATAGGAAAGCAGTTTGTGTAATGGCAGCTAGTGTTAAAGTTGTTGAAAAACAGTGAAGAAAGGCAATATGCTCTGAAATAGAGGTGAAAGACATATTGCACTCAAACTGAAACAGCAGAACTACAGTGTACATTGATTTTAATATAGACAATTATATTATAAGTGCTATTAGTGTTAGTAAGCAGCTAATTCATCCAGAAACCTTTGAAATGCACAGAAACCAATGTGCAATCAAAAAAAAAAAAAAAAAAAAAGAGTGAACCAAATTGTAATAATTGCAGCAAGCTTTGCCACTGAAGTGCAAGAGTTTTGAGCTCAGGAGAAACAGATGCAGGATTACTGAAACCGTTTTAAAGAAACATAGCACACTTACATAGTTTACAGCATACTTTTTAAAGAGATAAAATGTGATTGAGTGTGTATTTTTTTTAATTAACCTATTTACTTTAAAACAATAATGAAAGTCTATTGTATTTTTTTCCTTTTAATTACTTTTTTCTTAGTTTGCTGGAAGAAAATCAAGGCCTTGATGCAATGTAATGTCCCACACACCCTCTCTGTCTGGGTGAGTAACACTGCCTGTTGTGCCAGGACTTATTTAAGAGACCGTCTCATTAAAGCTGGCTGTCTTCGTCTTTTTATGTTGACTTTAAATTAGTACACCCTGACTAGATCCTCTCTGGCAGTCAAGATGCTGTAGTCCCCATCTTTCTATATAATTAGACTAATGGCTCTTGAGTCAGTGATGGACAGGCGAACATGCTATTTCTCCTCTGGTGTGTCTATTGAATGGGTAAAATTGGTGTCTCCTGATTTTTACTTCTTTCTTTGTTCAACACTCGATGAAAGTAACTGTCATTCAAAATAACTAAAAAGGACCAGGGTGTTTTGTTCAGTGAAGTTCAGACTCCTGATACCATGCACTCTCCTATGATCTGTTTCTTTTCCTGTCACATGATACACTCACAGTCATGTATGTTCCAGGCCTATCAAGTTGGTGCTATGCCTCAACATGCATGACTGACTTAACATTAAACATGAACAGCCTCCAGAGAAGAGCATCCCCCTACGCCACAGTGGATTACACCACATATACAATGCTGCAATTTGTCACTCTATATTCGCTGAGGTCCTCCTGTGGACTATTATTCATGTCCTCACTATGGCACTCTCAGGTGAAAAGAACTTCAAATTGTGCTCATTAGAAATGCATAGTGGCTTCATGTTTGCTCCAAGCCAATTATGACACAAGAAGAGTGTTGTGGTGGTAGTAGAACAAGAAAACAGCTGACCACAAGAGCCCTTCACAGCGCTGACAAGAGCAAATGACTCCAGCCAAGCCAATCAACCTTGTTAGGCACAGATGACAACTGACAGAAGGACATTCTCCAAGTCAATTCAGAGCATGGGCTCAAACCAGACTAATGACTCCAATAAACATTTACAATTGACCAGTATCTATAAGAAGAAATGTCGTCACATGAGATAGTTAAAAATATATATTTGTCATTTTTATATGTGTGTTTGCTGCTGGACTGACTTACTCAGTTCATAACTTCAGAAATTACACACTAGGTTAGGCACCAACCAAGGCTTTATGACTGGATATAATCTGTGTCATTAGTGGTCAAAGGTGAAATGACAGTAGATTTTCCAATGTTGTGTAGTGAAACATTCATGTAGTGTAGCTTCTGTCAGACGCGCAAAGCATTCTACACACTAATTTAAGCATGGAATACATCACTGCCCACAGACACTGGAGGCTAGTGTCTTGCTTAAGGACACAGCAACAGTTTGCGTGATTACTGATGCCAAGAGACGCAACAATTCCCCAAGGATAACCAACTAAGCTTCCCAAGCCTCCCCTTTATCTAATCTCTTGCTAAAAAATGTTCGACTGCACTGTGTTCAAAACAAGTAGATTAAAATACAAACATATTAAAAAAGAAATAAGTAAAACAAGACATTTCACATTTACTTTACAGTAATTTACTCTAGTGGTCTGATCACATTTAAAGAACAGTTTATGTGCTTTATTGTTAAAGCCTAAATACCATGTTGTGCAATACTGAACTTATATGGAAGACCTAGTGTCCCCACAGGGACTCCTACAAACATTTGGACTCATCCCAGGCTTGGATCAGATTTATTGTGCTTTTTCGCAAGGAGCAACTTTAATTTGTTCAAATTGGGCTGTGGTAACTGTATTAAGTGAACATGTTTGTGTTTTTTGCAATTCTTAGTCCAGTATCTGTGTTTAAAAAAACAAGTAAAGACAACGTTATCAGGCAAAAACACAATCAATAGCTAGAAGTGAAAAGCATTGTGCTCATTGTGGATTTTTTTTTTTTTTTTGTCTAGTTGTCAAAACAAGTAAGAAAACAAGTAATCTCTCTAAATTTCAAGAAATATTTTGTTAGAATTGTGATTGGTGCACATGCACACACACAAAAACAATAATCTGAACATTACATAATCGAAGCAAATTTTCCAGCCCACAAGGATCATTTGCAGTGTATAAAACGCTTTGGCTTTTTGGCACAAAATAACCCTAACCCATTAAAGGTCCACCTTTGTGCATAGTGTCCGTAGAGTAAATTTAATGCTTTCTTTCTTTTAGATACAATAGCTTTGGTCTCCAAAGTTTTTGCAACAGTGCAATAAGCTGCTTGGATCATCAAAAACATCTTCACAAATATGTTGAAGCTTGTGAACCATGTGCTTATTCAGGGCACTTCATATAACCGTCAAAAGTATGTCAAAAGCAGTGCTTTATTTATGAGCTGCCCCTTCATCCGACTTTGAAACAATAACCCAAGCTGCAGGCTTTTCTGTTCTTTATCTTAAAGCAGTGTGTCTACAAGGTCGCTGCATGGTGAGGCTAAAAACATCTCTTTTCAGTCACTCAGTGTGCACCATGTATTCAGCTGGAGACACTGCTGCTGCTGATAATGGTATGCTAAGTTCCCCTCAACCACAAGGGTGTGAAATGGGAATTCTTTGCTGTCCAAGAGGAGAAGACATGAAGGATTTGTGGACTAGAGTTTGCCATATCTAGAAAACAACCTGACATGTAAATGTGTTAGACTGAAGTATCAAAGGAACATTGTTATTCAAATTAGAACCAGAAAAACAACACATTCATGAACAAAGATATGCTCTACTTTACCTTGCTATATTATTCTTCTGTGCAATATTCCTCTGTAGCTGCTCAGTGTAGTTTACTATTGCAAAATACAATCTTAAATAACCTTCAACTTCACCCTCAAAAATTATACAAATAGGGCTGGCTAATATATCAATGTTGTTTGGAAAATATGCAAACAGGTCAATAATGAGTATTGTTTATAGTTAAAAATGCAACAAAAATAGCAGAGTTTATGTAGTTTTCAGTCCAAATAAAATGGTATTATTATTTACAATGAAAAATAAAGTCACGTTGTAATCTTTAAGCAAGGGTGCAAAGTTTCTATTTTTTTTTTTTTATATATAGTTTTAGACATTAATAAGGCTCTACTAACAAGTTTAACACATGTCTGGAGTTACCTATTATTTATTATTTTTGTCAATATTGTCCAGCTTAAATAAACCCTGTGCATGTGTTGATCTCCAAAACGTCTCCATACGACTTTTTACGAGCTCTGAATTTATATAGCTGACATTTGGTTCTAAATAATGCATCTAGGTCTGAGAGAATGTCAGGTTTGCCTTAATTAAACACAATGCTATTCCATGAATGTGTAATGAGAATAAAATACCATTCTTTCTTTCTAAATAGTGTTATCAGAGTATAATTCTGGTTATCTCCTGTAAGCACATGCTCCGGGCAAAAGCACACACGGCATTGTTTTATTACTTCATAAGTTTGCTCCAGCACGTGCCCCACACAATAAAGGGAAACAGTGTAAGGTTTTAGCCCAGAGCTGCACATGAGTGGGAATATTGAGTGCACAGAAGCAGTTTTTTACCTGCTACTTCTGCTGTAATGTGCCTTCCCCCTATATATGGTGTGATAGTTATCATTATGATGCAGAAACAATGTAGTCATGCAAAGGAAATCATTTCACAGGGCTTTCAGTTGTTCAGAACTCAATTTGTCAAGGCAAAGAAGAGTTAGCTATTGGATAGAGTGGCCTTGGTGGTTCTTGTATGGATGAGTGAAGACAGAAGGTTTTCTTAGCACAATGTTTATATAAAGGTCTTAAGTACAGAACAGAATGTTTCAATATCCAAACGCAAAGCCTGTTTCTGTGACTAGGCTTGAGTCATGTCCAGAAATCAATGAAAGTAATAATGTTGGCAAAGATTTTTTTATTTAACTCTAAGGAACTGATTGGAAATAATCAATGAGTGAGTCATGTGCTTAACAATTTTTATGACTAAAATACATGCAGTATTTGAGTTTTTTTAACCATGACGTATAATGATGTAATGAAGTACGTCTAGTGGCAAAGTATGTTCATCATTTGTTACGTTTACTGCTGAAGAATCCACTGTACTCTTGTCTAAATGGAGATGTTATTGCATTTCTAATAAGGATGAGATGATTCTGTTTAGTCACAATTTTGATTCTAGTCTCGATACATGGATCTTGGTTCCGATGTAATTTCAGTTTTGTTTAGCCTCGCAAGAACAAACTACTTTTTGCTGTGAATTTGTTAAACAAAACATGACTTTTCAAGACATAACAATATTCCTCTTTTAATTTATGTTTTTTAATTAATTAAGTGATAAGTTAACAAAACATATAAAAAAATAGAATGACAAAACTCATCTAATAAGAGTATAAAGACAATAGGCCTGCTGTTAACTTCTTCTGACTGTGAAACAAAACAAAAAGGACAGGACAAAGCAAAGGAGGGAAACGTGAGGATTGAAACCTACACCAGAATTAAATTGACGCGATCTGTACAATGATAACGCTCGTTTATCAAAATATTTTTAACAGCCAAACTACTTTAACTGAAGAAATGCACAATAGAACAGAAACTCATACTGTATGGAAAAATGTATTAATATAAATTTAAAAAATCTTTTTTTTTTAACGACAGAGCATGATTGACAAATTAGTTTCTTTTTTGTGTGTTTGTGTGTGTAACAATGTTTTTTTTTCCACTTTTTTTTTTTTACAAAATTGTTTAAATCCTTTTTAATGATGTTCTAACATTGCTTCCAAAACATAACATAGCTGAAGTTTTGTCTGTTTTTCATTTCCCTCTGAGCCTCAGAATGTTCCTTATCTGTGATGTCGTAAGCAGATCTCTGAGATCTTCTGCAAGTCCATTTCTGAACTTCTGCAGAATTAGTATATTAGCTTATTGTGACAATGCAATGTGTTTTCTTTAGTTTTTGATTCCAGAGACTTGTTCTATGTCATCCAGATCTGTACAGAAAATGCAATATTGGATTTGGTTCACGCAAAGTTATTACAACAACAAAAACAAGAGTCCTAATGCTTTTCAGTTCTTTAGCCTCACAAATTGAAAAATCAAGAATGCATTTGGGCAAACAGATGAACAAATTAAGACCTGACCACAGTGTCTCCATTCTTAAAAAGAAATCATTATTTATCAAATGTGCAGGCCATTGTAAAGTCAAGTGTTAGTGTATGAGACAGAGAAATCAAATGTTCTTTCAGTAATGAGAGCGTGGCATCGCGCGACCTGGCTTTTTCCCTCTTAAAAGTGCATTCATACAGCCTCAGGTGATGTGCACTCAACCGCAATACAGCCTGATTTCTATTAAAAATACATATATGCAAAAAGAAAAAGGGCAGAAGAAAACATCATGGCAGTAACAAAGCTAGCTAGCCTTCAGTTTATATGTCCAAAAAGTACATGTTTTATCACGTTTTCCATAGGGTGATCAAAATGACACTGGAATAAAATATATACTATATTAAAAACTTTTTAATTTCAGTTTTAATAGTTTTAAATAACATTGCTGAAAGACTAAGGAACAAATAAGCAAAAAATAGTTTTTTTTTTTTTACTGAAAAAAATACACATAGTATAATTTTTCCAGTGTAAGAAAATTTGCAACTTCTAATGATGTATTTATTCATAGGGTAAACAGACAAAAAATTTTGCTGATTATGACTGAAAGTAAATCTTTGTCATTCAACGCACAGAATGTATTCATTACCAAACATCTGACATGTCAAGATACTAAAATGTCAAAGTCAATATTTTAACAACAGGATGCAATTTTCACATAATCTTAAAAGCAAAGCTAATAAGACCACAGCCATAGAAGCACTCTAAAGACCTATTTTGTGTCCTATTTATCTTATTCTTTAAGTGGCAAATTATCATTTTTGATTTATTTGGCAATCATATATCTGGCAGATTTTTGCCCAGTAAACTAAAGTGGCAAAATACACATTTTGTTTGCAAAGTTAAATTGTATCTATAATTAAAAATAAATGTGTATGTGGTGATGAATTTTGTGTGCAGGCGATGTGCAAAAACACGAGCACAGGGATATAAAGGATGGCTCTGTGAGATAAACCGCGCTCAGCCCACAGTTATCATCTTCAGTTTATGAAATTTAAATTGTGTTCTTAATCTCAGGAAATATCTTGACAGAAATGAATAAAAGAAAGGCTGCTGTGGTAGGAAACAGTACAGTGATGTAGAAGGTGGGCTTTTGTGGAGGGATATTGATTGGACATGTCGGGGGCACTGCTTTGATTCACACACCAGTGTAGGAAGTCCTCTGGGATTTGAGTTTAATTGGAAAATATACGACAGCAGCAAAGATGTGTCAAGAAAAGAGCAAACTACATGCAACAGTGAGCCAAAGAAGACCTATTCTTTGATATTGCTGGATTACTACCGATCCATGATAGAAACAATTATGCCTGGAAAATGCCTTTGGAATGAAGACATTTCAATTTCTCAAACATGCATGAATTAAGTAATTAAAATTGAATTAGTAAGACACTCGGCACAGTCACGGGATTTCAGCTAAAGCACCGTATTATTTCAGATGGAGTTCTACTGTAATTCAATTCCTGATGTGGAAAACTTGACAAGAACAATGCAAATAATACACCATATAAGTCCTTTAATCATTTAGTCGATTAATCGGTCAATGGCCTCTTAGTCGACCAAAATTTGTCATAGTCGACAATTTTTTTTTGATCTGCCGTTTTATACAATATCATATTTGCGATGCATTTTGTGTATAAACTGTTGTTTTTGCATAATCTTCTCCATCTTTTGGGTCAGATAAACAGAATAAAATATAATTTTTAGCTTCAAAGCTTTAGCCACGCCCCTTTTCTAGTCGATAAATCGGTCGATGGGACAAAGTGTATCTTATCTTATACTTTAGTTGGCCAAGAACTTCTTTCGTCAACAGCCCTAAATACATCATATTTGTCCTTGATTTCTCAAAAAAAATTTTCATTAATGTAATTTTTTATGGTTGTAACTTCTGACATCACACTAATGTCAGCCATATTTCAAGTATATTTGTGTTTTTTCCAGACATTTAGGCATTGTGTTGAAAGGCAAAGAACAAAATCAAATATGCACAAAGGTCTGAAGAGGGAGTAGGCTGAAGTTGTAGCTTATGATGCCTATCCCTCGCACATTTAAATATAAACCTAAAGAGCTGCTGACACTTTACAAATAACAATAATCAATATCCACAATTAGGCTATGAAAACAGAGTATCTGCCTTCAGAATTGATTTTCCATGTTTATAATCGTTTTCTTAAACAAACTTTTAAACTGTCTTATTGTTCTACAGTCTTTTAACAGTTTTACAATAGATCAAAACCTTTTTGAAAAACTAAATAAAAATCTATCTGAATACCGTTAATCCCATGATGTACATCCTTCCATGGTTTAATGTTCAAAGAAGGTTAAGGTTAAGATTAAGGTGAGGGTTACGTTAAGTTTAGGCAACAAGTCACTAAGGTTAAATTGCCTCAGACAGGTTGAACTACTCATTTCACTAAAACAAAGTTAAAAGCATTATATTTAAGATTTCACAAAGTTCATCCCAGTTTAGCCATTTAGGATTAAAATGTACTTCCTGTTCATAAATGATGACATCACGCTAGGGAGTTGCTTAGCGACCGTGTAATAAATTTGGCTAATGTAACAGGTTTTCACTACATGAAACATAAAAACACACTACAACATACTCATTTTGTATAATGCATGGTTATAGGGTCATTAAAATAAGGTAATTGCGAGAAGATTGAAAATGTGTGATGTCATCAGTTAGAAACTCTGATCTACTTCCTGTTATTTTCAACATATTTTCAAACTTTTATTCATAAACCTGTTCTTGATTCATGTAAAACTATCACTGATATATACAAGTAGAGTTATTCTACTAAATTAAATGAAAATGGGAAATTCGTAGCAACCTTTCAAACGCACTTTAAGGTTGAGATAAGGGTCAATGACGTGTCAAGTCAATGTAATGTCCCCATGAAATATGAAAACACAGCGTGCGTGTGGGAGTGTGTGTGTAATTTGTGTCACATAATTGAATCTGAATCTCCCTATAATGGCACTGTTTGTTTTTACTTCCTGTATCAGAGTGACAAAGTGACACTCGATTTGCATAAAAGTATAATTTACATCAACATATTAGTCTACCAAAGTCAAAATTAGGAAATAAATAAAACGTCACATTAGGGCTGGGCAATAAGGCAAAGAATTAACATCACGATTTTTCTGGAGCCAGGTCACGATTTTGATTTTATCACGATTCTTGTAGACCATTTATGTATGATTTTCAGAGACAAACAAGAAAACTCAGCCCTTCAATAAAAAGTTAATAAAAGAATCAAGTAAATAGAACATTGTGTGTTGCTGCAAAACAAGTGTATGTGTTTTTCTTACAGTAATTGTGACTTTTAGACATGAAACATGCTGAAAATCCATGTTTTAGTGATATATTTTCTTAATTCAAACCTGAAATATTGCTCAAATTCATTGCGTTTGGAAAAAAATAGTATTTGAAAAGACGGATGCATCAAATAGAGAAGGAAAAGGAAGGAAAATCACAATGTGGCTATTTCACCAAAAAAGCAGAGATGAACTCACGATTCGATTTTTATCACAATATTGCCCAGCCCTACGTCAGATACTCAACACAAGAAGCAAATATATTCTCTCTGTTTGGATTCTGACCGTTCCAACTTTGCAATGCACTCATCACTTAAGATTTAGTAGAAACAATCATTCCATGACATTTCCAAAAGCATGAGGAAGCATGTTTCTTTACTTCAGCCGTGTCTGTCTGGATCTTTACAGTTTTATCGACCCAGAAAAACATCACATCTCGCTTGTTCATACATTTTTTCCGCCTGTGCAGCCAGTGTGAGTTGCACATTGTATTGACAGAAACATGT
Organism: Mugilogobius chulae; assembly: GCA_038363315.1. Classification (NCBI taxonomy): domain Eukaryota; kingdom Metazoa; phylum Chordata; class Actinopteri; order Gobiiformes; family Gobiidae; genus Mugilogobius; species Mugilogobius chulae. The sequence goes on along the minus strand of CM076401.1, from coordinate 33,745,030 downwards.
GACACATCATTAAATCTGACAGTGTTCAGACCAAGGCTTTAACATGGGGCTTTGGGGAGGCGTTTGAGACCACATTGATTCGCCCATAACTCAGAAGTAAAGTTTGTGAAGCTTTCAAAAAAATTTCACATACTTTCTAACAAAATCAGCAAACAAAACAGTTGATCCAAAACATGGAGGGTTTGATTCTAATATCATTTCTCCGTCAGAGGAAGTAAACAGCAAACTTATGTTCTTATTGAAATGAGTTTTGTCATTCGGTTCATTTTTTGTTTCACATTGATCAAGTGAAGATTGAAATATGAATTATTTTAGAAATCATCTTAATAAACTCCTGACTTAAAACTAAAATTCACGAGAAAGAGTAGTTTGTTCTTGAATAGCCGATTAATCTAAAATTGAATGATTGTTAACGATTGAGAAAAGGCTCAGACTAATTGACCATCGTGTAAATGTGTTTTGATCTAAACATTAGGTTGTTTTATTTTATTATAAATGTACAGAATGTTCTCAAGTGATGCTTGTAACCGGGGTGTCACAATTATTTAAGTACAGTGCTGGTACTAAGTGGTAAACACCGAAACTGGGCTAGATCAAAAGATTAATGGTTCGACTCTAGGAGTGGAGAGAGAGACACTGACAACAGAAGTTGCTTTTTAGATATTGCAAAATATATTGAAGACAAACAAAAACATAAAATAAAGATAGAATGAAGACAGAATGGCCATTCAATAGGTATTTACAGTAGGAGCAACAAAATGTACATTCATATCGATTCAGCACCAAGTTCAAGTAAAGTTCATATAGTATATTGATAATGAACCCTATTGTTCATGAATGATCAAAGTGCGATTAGTGTTCTCTCCAATGCACTATTGAAGAAAAGTTCAGTTACGTTATGCGGAACGCAACAGTTCAATGTTCAGTTTCAGTTCGACATTGCGGTCCCAAAAGTGTCCAGCAGGGGATAGTCCATAGTGTGGGAAGGAAGTGTCAGTGTGTGTGTGATTGGGCCGAGTGAATGAGTGGGTAAGAGGAAGAGAGGGCGGCTATGAGGAGCCTCCTACCAGCCCGACCAGAGCAGCAGGATCACAGGTGGCTCCAGACATGTAGTCCAGTTCATGGGCTTACGGTTCTGAGTCCTGGGTTTTAGCTCGCCATCAGACCTGGCCTGAATAAGAGTAACAGGACCAGTGTAAGTTCTAGGTTCAACACATTAAGTTCTACGTGTTAGGTTCAACACATTAAGTTCTACGTGTTAGGTTCAACACATTAAGTTCTACGTGTTAGGTTCAACACATTAAGTTCTACGTGTTAGGTTCAACACATTAAGTTCTACGTGTTAGGTTCAACACATTAAGTTCTACGTGTTAGGTTCAACACATTAAGTTCTACGTGTTAGGTTCAACACATTAAGTTCTACGTGTGCACACAATATTCTTTCATTCTAGTTACCAAAAATAAATAATGTAGATCACATTATAAATAGCAGTGTAACTTCCATATTGTACAATATCAAATGAATCTTAATAAATAACAATGTCACATAAAGTTACTCATTAAATCATTCAAATATCAAACTAAAGTGCATAATGTTGATACACAATAAGTTTCAAGTCATATCAGCAAAAAGGGTAGCTTTAAGCTGCATTAATTGCATTGGAAATGCATTCAAATCAATGGCTACAAACAACTGGACGTTTGAGCCATAAAAGTGCATCAAAATGTAAACACATAACAATGATCAATAGTCAGTGACTTAATAAAGACTCGTTGTAAGTTACAGTTCAGAAAGTTAAATACATTTAGAGAAAACGGGCTTTAAACACAATGCTAACCGCTCCATACAAAGTAATGGAGTCGGCTAGGCTAGGCTAACCCATTAGTTTCAATGGGGTGCTAAGCTAAGCGCTAGCTTCACTCACCAGGTCGTAGTTTATTCTTTTTCTCGTGCTCAGATTGCGGTAGGTCGGCACCAGTAGTCAGCTCCTATGTTCCGACATTACTTGTGTTAGTTTCAGAATGTGTCATAATGAAATAGCGAATTAAATCGACTAACATACCTCAAGCGCGTTCACCTGGGCTTTCCCTCTCGCTCCTGCCTGCTGCTTGTCGCGCAGCTGTTTGAATGGTCTGATTGTACGTGCTGAGCGTGACGCGAGAGCGCATGACGTCATGACGCAAGCGAGGCACAGACGCGGAGGAGAACATAGATTCATATGAAATAAATAGTTTAATAACAAACGTAGGCATTTTTTCACCTGGGTTACACCCTCCCCCCTTTAGTTCATGCAACTCCGGTGCATGCTAAACGTTGTAAACGCAAGGGTGTGACGGACTGCTTGTAACAGAGGTAAGCGCTTCGCTATAGGTATCAACTAACCCCCAAAAAAGAGTTTGAACCACGGAAATAAGTGGACGACCGTTATGTCGGATATTGGAACTGGATTCAATCTCAACATCTGGTGAGTTCGGCTCTTCAGCGGCTATTTCAGGTGAGCTGAGCAATGGCTCACTGGGTTCAGAATTGGGTGATGCCTCTGCGTGGTCAAAAGAGCTCTGGTGCTTCAGGCAGGTTCTCTGGGACAACAGTAGGCGCTGGTATCCCTTCAGGTAAGTTGGCATCACCAGGCTCAGGCTGTGCTCTCTCGGACTGAGGAGCTTCGAATTCTGCAGAGGAATCCCCATCTTCAAGTAGATCGATCGCTTCATCTGCAGGTAGGTTGGACTGCAAAGATGAAGGTATAGTGTCAACAGGATTTCCAGGTAGACTGACTGAAAATGCAGGTTTAGGATCAATAGGATCAGTAGCACAGGACAAAAACTTGTCATTGCTGGATTCATCAGGATCGACATTTTCAAAATAGAAAGGAACTGGCTCAACTTGAAGTGGACATACTTCAAACCGATCATCCTCACTGCTCCAGACGTCGTCGAGCTTATCTGGATATGCAATGAATGAGTCTTCAGGCAAACGGAATTTGAATCGGCGTCTATATGGGCGCCAGAATCTTCGTCTAGGTCGGTCGGTCTGTGGGGCACATTCAGCTACCCCTCTCGGCTCCACCGGGTCGCCATGTGTAGATCTTCGTCTGAATGGTTTTCGTTGAGTCGGTGGGGATCTAGTTCTCACACACATGAGGTCTTCAATCTTTGGGCCCGCAAATCCGGTCTGATGTTCAGGTCGAGGACTACGGGAAAGGAACTGCCGCCGTAAGCGCCTTTTGTTGGGTGCATACGGACTTCCTCTGACTGGTGCACCACCAGGACCAGTCACATTGGCAGCCTCTGGGCCCTTGGTTGCTTCTATGACGTCAAACTCGACGATCTCTCCATCTCCCACACTACGGAGACATTTTCTGGGATTATTCTTCTTTATAGCAGTTTGATGAACAAATACATCTTCCTTGGTATCATTCCTGGTTATAAAACCAAATCCGCGTTTGACATTGAACCATTTAACTATGCCTTGGACAAGTGTTGCTATGACTTTTCTCTTCTGCGGTGGCTCATCATCTGGTGTCAATGGAGGAGTGCTCTGCATAGTCGACATCATACCATCATTCACATCTGGCAAAGACTTCACAGGTGGGACATCAGATTGTTGGACTGCGGAAGCAGATTCAGGCGGACAAACAGAGGACTCAAGAGTGATTGGCTTCTCACATCCCTCTGTAGGCAACTGGTCTTCAGCGACAGTGGGCTGGAGTTCTGTCAACAGCTGACCAAGAAGAGACATTACAGCCTTAAGTACTTCCACATAGTCTTTACCAGTAAGTGTCGCAACATTCTGGAGTGCACGCAGGTAAACGTCTGTCATTGTTTTTTCTACATGTGCAGCGCAAATTGTAGATAGTTCTGAGATTTCATATGTAACCAAAATATTATGGCTAACAAAAGTGTACGGCAACAGATTACGCAACGCGTGTAACTGCGCGTCTGAGCTGTATTCAACGGCAATTGACTGATGAAAAATAGATTCAGGTTCGTCAATAAACTCAAACTTCGAAATAGAACCAAAGCGTTTCAAAAAACTCGACTACTTCATCATCGGTTTCACTTTTGTTCGCGCCTTGCACTAAGACTGAGTTAGGTATTTTAATGCCACGTTTCTCAAATGTTTCCATGTCTTCAACCAAAATATACAATATTCAGCTCTACTACTCCACTCCTGGCTAGCTCGCCACGAATTATGTAACCGGGGTGTCACAATTATTTAAGTACAGTGCTGGTACTAAGTGGTAAACACCGAAACTGGGCTAGATCAAAAGATTAATGGTTCGACTCTAGGAGTGGAGAGAGAGACACTGACAACAGAAGTTGCTTTTTAGATATTGCAAAATATATTGAAGACAAACAAAAACATAAAATAAAGATAGAATGAAGACAGAATGGCCATTCAATAGGTATTTACAGTAGGAGCAACAAAATGTACATTCATATCGATTCAGCACCAAGTTCAAGTAAAGTTCATATAGTATATTTGATAATGAACCCTATTGTTCATGAATGATCAAAGTGCGATTAGTGTTCTCTCCAATGCACTATTGAAGAAAAGTTCAGTTACGTTATGCGGAACGCAACAGTTCAATGTTCAGTTTCAGTTCGACATTGCGGTCCCAAAAGTGTCCAGCAGGGGATAGTCCATAGTGTGGGAAGGAAGTGTCAGTGTGTGTGTGATTGGGCCGAGTGAATGAGTGGGTAAGAGGAAGAGAGGGCGGCTATGAGGAGCCTCCTACCAGCCCGACCAGAGCAGCAGGATCACAGGTGGCTCCAGACATGTAGTCCAGTTCATGGGCTTACGGTTCTGAGTCCTGGGTTTTAGCTCGCCATCAGACCTGGCCTGAATAAGAGTAACAGGACCAGTGTAAGTTCTAGTTCAACACATTAAGTTCTACGTGTTAGGTTCAACACATTAAGTTCTACGTGTTAGGTTCAACACATTAAGTTCTACGTGTTAGGTTCAACACATTAAGTTCTACGTGTTAGGTTCAACACATTAAGTTCTACGTGTTAGGTTCAACACATTAAGTTCTACGTGTTAGGTTCAACACATTAAGTTCTACGTGTTAGGTTCAACACATTAAGTTCTACGTGTGCACACAATATTCTTTCATTCTAGTTACCAAAAATAAATAATGTAGATCACATTATAAATAGCAGTGTAACTTCCATATTGTACAATATCAAATGAATCTTAATAAATAACAATGTCACATAAAGTTACTCATTAAATCATTCAAATATCAAACTAAAGTGCATAATGTTGATACACAATAAGTTTCAAGTCATATCAGCAAAAAGGGTAGCTTTAAGCTGCATTAATTGCATTGGAAATGCATTCAAATCAATGGCTACAAACAACTGGACGTTTGAGCCATAAAAGTGCATCAAAATGTAAACACATAACAATGATCAATAGTCAGTGACTTAATAAAGACTCGTTGTAAGTTACAGTTCAGAAAGTTAAATACATTTAGAGAAAACGGGCTTTAAACACAATGCTAACCGCTCCATACAAAGTAATGGAGTCGGCTAGGCTAGGCTAACCCATTAGTTTCAATGGGGTGCTAAGCTAAGCGCTAGCTTCACTCACCAGGTCGTAGTTTATTCTTTTTCTCGTGCTCAGATTGCGGTAGGTCGGCACCAGTAGTCAGCTCCTATGTTCCGACATTACTTGTGTTAGTTTCAGAATGTGTCATAATGAAATAGCGAATTAAATCGACTAACATACCTCAAGCGCGTTCACCTGGGCTTTCCCTCTCGCTCCTGCCTGCTGCTTGTCGCGCAGCTGTTTTGAATGGTCTGATTGTACGTGCTGAGCGTGACGCGAGAGCGCATGACGTCATGACGCAAGCGAGGCACAGACGCGGAGGAGAACATAGATTCATATGAAATAAATAGTTTAATAACAAACGTAGGCATTTTTTCACCTGGGTTACATGCTACCTCAGTTCAAATTGTGCAAAAATGTTGTATTCAAGTGACTTTTGAATCCTAAACAAAGAATAATAGGCCAACTAATCGACCGACCGACTAATCTTTAGTTGCAGCCCATGTATACTGACAATTATTTAGGCTTACCACATTTTGTCTTAAAATGATGTTGTTGCTGAGTAATTAATCACACAGTTGATTGATTTTGTCATTGAAATTCTGTTTAGCAGCCAAGCATGACTTTGGAGGAAGATTGTGACATGTGTTTGTGTTTACCTGTGGTTAAACTGATTAAACATCTGTTTGTGTTCAGGAAATTAAAATCAAAAATCATATTTTTAGAGGCAAAAATTAAATGGAGGGGGAAGGTAAGAAGTTGTCTTTTACCATAAATGTTTACTAACTGAACTCAAACAATATCTGTTTTGATTATTAATGTGCTTAATATGTAGGCTGTCTTTACTTTGACATTAGACCACAGGCTGCTATTGTTGAGACTAAAAAGTATCCTTAAATAAATCAACTTATTACATTTATTCTGTTCTCGGAGCTGCTGTTAATCTCACTATCAATCCTGCCTTTTTATTGGTAGGATTAAAACTTGCCAAAATAATCTTGTTTTAACATTTATTTTGAATTGTTAATTGTTGTGGTTGTTTACTGCAAATAGCATAGGTATATTACATCCAACAAAGAAATTAGACTACATACACATATATACACTTTTTTTTCTGACCACCGCTATATTTGCTTCATTAATTCAAACCACCACGAAACAATTGCATGAAAATTAAGGATAAAGCATAAAAAAACATATCTATTATGTTTTGTAACAGTCTTGAGTGCAAGGGTGATGACTCCTCTTTGACCTCAGCACACAGAGGTTCAAATTATACAATACACTGCAGGAGAAGTGAACAGAGCTCTGCTGACACATCTTTGGCCACGTCACTTCTTACAGACACACGCAGATTTGCACTTACAGGCACATAAACACGACAACACCCCCTAAACTGTGTTAACTCTCCCCATCTTCAGCCCCAATAATATCCTTCCAGCGTTGCTAGGAAACACTGGACGATAATAGCCCCATTGCGGGAGGGGGCCAGGAAAGGAGACAAGATATGGGCGTTATGTGATTACACTTTGAGTGGAGGTCTTTGGGGTTCAGCTCTGATGGACAAGACCTGTTAACTCCTCCACCTCTGCAAAGTCCACAGGCCTAATGGGTTTTTAACACTGTTATTATAGGGATTGTGTTAGCATTGACAGCCACTGAACACACTATTAACACGTTCAGACAGACAAGGTGGCTCTTGCCCATGGACACAACAACAATTAGAACTGAAAAAGTGTTACATTTGAACCATTAACCTCCTGGTATTACAGACTGCTCTACTGTTCCATTGAGGAACCATTTATGTAAGCAAAAATAATTTATGATAAAAATGTTTTTGTAGAGAATAGAGATGATTTGTCTATGTTTCACTGTTGCCAGTAGATTTTGGCACTGTATTTTTACACATTTACTTATCTCTGTGAGCTTTTTCTGTAAGGTTATTAAAAGTATCCAAAATTAGCTGGTAATCATTATTCAAACTAGCACCAAAATTAGATACATATGTGAACAAGTTACACATACAAACCAAAATCATGTAAAAAGAAGGATTAGAGAAGACAAAATTCAATCTCTCCTTGAGTTTTATCAAAACTAATAAAGAAAAAGTAGACAAATAGTAACATGTATTACAATAATGTAAAAAAAAAAAAAATAAAAAAAAAATAATAATCATCATTAGCAGCATCAGCATCATCATCTTTATAACAAGAATCCACAATTTTAGTTTTGTGACAAGACTAATAGTTTCTACACTTTAAGCCTATTTCTTGACTGATGAAGCACTTTGTAAGTTTTGTACAAAGGGCTGCTGGGCTTAACATTTACTCCATAATTTGCATTGATTTCGCCCTGTTCAGTTTCAGGATGTAGCCAGGTGGACATTACAGAAAAATGAGCTTTATGTAATGTGCTATTAAAGTGGTAGACGTTTGGAACTAAAGACCTGCTAACTCTGCAATTCTCTGCTGGACAAACTCATGTAGAAACTTGTTGTCATCTCCTAAAAACGCTCTAATACGGGCTGTTCCGCAAAGGGCTGCTGATGTGACCAAGAAGCAAACAAAAATAAGGTTTTGTTTTCCTTTTGAGAGATGAAATTATGTTAAACTCAAAACGGTGACTCACTCTGGTTGTACAAGGATAGCAACACATGCTGCACAAGAGATGCTTTTTTTTATCCACTTCTCATTTCCCAAACTGATTGCATTTACTTAAAGACATTTAATGTGTTTTAAATGAAGTGTAAATGATGAGAGTGGAGACTGTTTCATTCTCCATTTTGTGTAAACAATCATCAGCAAGGATAATCAAAGAAATGGAACGAAGGAGAAAGCCCTTAATGAAACTTATCTTTACTTGTCATATTCACACATGCTATCTCACAGTGTCTTTCAGAGTTTTAAATTGATACATTTCGCTGAACTTGATTATGGTTAGCAACAATTAGGCAGAAATGCATTTTAGCGCATAAGCCTATAAGTAGCAATAGTATATGCCAAGGACCTTCAGAATTCAATGTTGTCAACAAGTCAAACTATTGTTTCTGTTGCATGTTAACCAAATTGAGCTGGTTGAAATAAGGTGACAGAATGTTTGTAATTGGTGAAAATGAACAAATAAACTGTAATATTGATAGAAATCAGTAATATTGTTTTCTGACATTTTGGTAATAATGCAGCAGTCTTTGCTATAAAAACGTTCTTTTTTTATGAATTTAGAGTAATTATATAGTCCAGCTATATTTACAATAATCAAAAAAATTTTTTGATACAGTCTACTAGTCAATTAGATGACACAGCCCTAACTGACTTAATACCGTCTGAATATCATCAATGAGAACACCCCCCCCCCCCCCCCCCCCCCAAAAAAAATGAGGCATTTCTTTGTCAGTGTGGATTTAAACATTCTAACCCTGGTTTAAAATGTTGATAATATATTTTTTATTAAGTGGTGTAATTAGGACATTTTAAAGTGAAAATCATTCCACTGCTGACTAAAGGAGTTGCAAACAAGGAATAGCTCCAAAAAGGACATGCGTGTACATAAATTTACTCTTAATTAACTAAACTGACTCTCAAATGCATCAACAGTAAAAGCCTGCGTACAATCAGTGATACAAAAAACAGCTTTTCTCTTGTATTTACATTTTAGTTTACAGTGTTGTTTGCCTTTTCCTATTTCCTCTTGCCATTACTTAAGAGATACACAGCAGCTAACAAACATGAGGACAGTCCCCTGAGGTGTTCCCTCCCAGCTCATCACTTACCACTATCAGAGTGGACCTGAGCCGCAGCTTTGGCCCTGCTGCCTCTGCCTGTCACCAAGCGGAGCAGAGTCAGTCCCTCCGGAGCAGACACTCTTTAAAGCTCACTGAGGCCTGAGAGAGAGAGGGCATTTAAAAAACATTATAATCATCACATGAGAAGACCTGTCTCCTGCTTGATAATTAGCAAGTAGAGGAGATCTTTGGCTACAGTGCAACACCAGTAAAAGGTTTCCTCTCCTCTTGCCTGTTGCTCCTTATGTTAGAATTGATGCAAGTAAAAGTGAGTCTTGTTAAATATGTAAAAATAACTATTAGCCTTGCTTATGGCAAAAAATGTTACATAAAGAGCTGATTAAAAAAAAAAGAAAAGAGATATTGTACATTTTTAAACAAGGGTATAAAGATGGCATTTCGGCAAATTTGACATTTTGCATTAGTATGATAATTAACCTTCAACTAAAAACATCCAAGACCAAAACACATAGAAGGATTATCGGTCACGGTCACTTTCCGCCCTACAGCGCATGCTCCATGCAGAAAGATACTCTGTCCACCTGGTTTGCTGGGGAAACTTCTTTGATTAAAACAATAAAACGAGATGATAACTGTTTTGAATCAGGTATGAACCAGTATGACAGACGTCTGTCTCCTGAAGCTTGAGACAGCGTTTTCTCGCCATTTTTTCACTCACCTGAATGTAACTTTTAGGGGTCGTGGGGTCGAATTTCATTCACAAATGTTGAACTAGCAGCATAACTTTTGTTTTTTCCTCAGTGATACTTTACATTAGGCCTATATATACATATATTTAGCCTCAATGTCATGTTTAATTCTTTTAGATGAAACTTAAAGGCATAGTAACTCATTTTCAAGCTACAAAACAGGACATAAGTATTTAAATTCCCCAACTAGTTCCTAACTTATATTTTTGCCCATTTTTTATTTTTGGCTGCAAACACCACTGTGAAACTGGAGTGAATGACTCAAGGCTCAGCCAATCAGAGGGCTGCTTTCTATGACAGATAATATGCTTGATTATTCAATTTAGAAAGTGCATAATGATGTGCTTATTTCCACAAAGTACTGCATTTTCAATATAGTTTTAGAAGTAACAGACAACATTTATTTGCAACTAAATGAGATACCCCACCTTTAAGCAGAGGTTTAAAACATAGTTGCGCAAATATTACAAATGGTAGTACTTGGGTGGGAGACCTCTGGAACAGCAGCTGCCACAGTGAAACAGCTAGAGGCCTATGCCCTTAGCAAGACACTTAGGCAAGACCGACATTCATGGGTCTTTGCTGAGTGAGTGAGTGAGTGAGTGGGAGGTGGTTGGGAGGGGTAGATGATGCGAGGTGGTGGCCTTACATCAGCTGTAGCAACCTACCACCACTAAATGTAGTGCGAGGGAATAATGGTATATAATTTTAATGCCTAATTATTTCTAATAATATGCATTCAATGATGAAGAGCTCCGGCCAATCCTGTCAGTAAATACATGAAAGACATTTTTATTTGTGTTTTTATAAGGCATGTATAGTTGTATAATTTAATAAAACTTGAGATTGATGAATATGATGAGGGAAAAAATCTGAGGGTAAATGTTTACCCAATTAACCTTCAGCTTTATATTGGAGATGCATCATAATGAATCCCAAGGACTGGATTATCATCACAGAGAAACATATTTAAATGTACACTGGGAAAAGTCACAACCTCATTGTGAGGAAACAATGTTGCAATATGGTACCAGAAAAGTTGTTTTTAGCAGAACAGAGGGCCTAGCTGAGAGACATAATTTAGTTTTAAGAGCCTCGATGTTCATGGAATAACAAGTCAGAAACAGAATTGAACTGAACTGGCAAGAGCATTTCTTCCTTCTCAACTTGTTTTGCATTTGGGTGGGCTCACTATCTGTTCTGCAGACTGCAGCTAACCCTGCAAAATGTTTTTTCAGCTCATACTGCTGTTTATTCAAAATGAGATAATACTTCATGTAATCCAAATGTACAACGCTTTCTTCTAAATGTATTATTATTATTATTATTACTACTGTATATTAATAACAGAAAAATATTGTCCTCATCAGCCACATATCAATACATGCCCCACTCTGTGTGGGTCCGTGGCAGTGGCAGACCTGATGACAAATTACCTGCAATCTCTCCCTGTCCCCAAACACTTCCAGCTCTCATAATAATCTACGCCTCTGCTTGCACTAAATTGTCTCATATCAGGCCAGCTCACCTCATGACACCAGGTTCACAAGAAGAGCTTGTGTGGAAAGACTACGCCATCTGGTGAAGAGAGGTCAAATCACAATTTATTGAACAGCAGGCTATTGCCCGTGTTTAGCACAAAACAAGAAATCCCTTTGAACAGATTGGTAACCCAAAATATTACAATAGTGCTCAAATGCAACCAAAAACGTACCTTGTCTTTTCGGAAGGGCAGCAAATAAATGATTATGTTCATTTTGCTCCGTGCCAACTTTTCTGCCTTTTAGGGTTTGTTTCTACATCAAGCAACAAGCGGTAAAGTGCTACACAGGAAGTTGCTTTTCAAAATAAAAGTAGAAACCGGACGTTAACTTCGTAAAAATTCACAACCTGAAAACAAAAAATAATAATAAAATAATAATAATAATAATAATAATAATAATAATAATAATAATAAAATAATAATAATAATAATAATAATAATAATAATAATAATAATAATAATAATAATAATAATAATAATAAAATACAATTTAGGAAAAATTGTTGACACTGTCCGTTCTTTACAAGAACATGGAGAACAAATCTCAAGTCATGTTGATTATAGTTTCTGGACTAATTAAAAGCCCTGCTGCTTTCTTTGAGGTCAATCATTGAGCCCATAGTCATTTGTGCCCCAAATAAAATGACAACTTATTATTCTGAGGCCATTTTCAGCAAAGGTATAGCAACTATATCATAAAACTTTACATGCACAGTTTTTATAAGGAGCCTGAAGAAAACTGTTTTGAATTCATGTGGGCCTTGAGCCTGTAATGTTGGCATAGGAACAATCAGACATGCTTAAAAGGTAAATGTGTTAAATTGTTGGCTGAGGCAAGCTACATCAAAACATTCAATACTGTAAATTTAATTGTGATTCAAGTGGTCATGTGTAGGCAGACAAACTATGCAGGTTTTAATGTTTGTTTGTTTTTTATTAGGTTTATATATTTATCGTTGTTTTACAATTTGAGTTTTTAAGTTCAGAATTCTCCCATGCACTGTAATCAAAAATAGTCATTAGGCCTATTGTGTAACACGAGTTGATAGCCCAAGAAATATTTCCCATTCTTGAGACAATAAATCTTGAAAATCTATCTTCGTGAGTTTTTAACCTCGTTCTAGATTTATTTTATTCATTAGTTTATTTAAAGTTTTATTAAGAATGCATGTTTGAATATTATTGTCCTGCAGTTGTTGTTTGAGTGCTCAGAAAAGTCCTGCCCTCACCTACCACCTATCCCCACCCACATGTTTCTATTTAATTGTGATTAGCCTATTTAAAACAATTTAGATTCATAGGGAACCATATGATTCAAACTTGTCACATGGCCACTTTACAACAATAAAAATTAGGCTACAAATCTAAAATCTGCTGCGTACACTTAAGAGGCTGGGCTTATCAATTCTGCAGTTTTGTACAGGAAGTAAATAGATCTCTTTCTATTTTAAAGCTGTTACATCAATTTAGTGTTGTACAAAAAAAAAAAAAAAAAAAAAAAGTTAACTATTCTACATATATAATAGTGTATTTCTAAATACATTGAAAACACAATAGGTCCCCTTTAAACAATCATTTACCAGATGTTATTAGGCATTATGATTTGTAAACTGTGAGTCATTTATGTGGATTTTTGCTTTTGGTTGCATATGATTGCTAAGATGTATTGCTAGCCAAACAATTAGCCAATAGCCAGCTCATAAAAAAAATAAAAAAATAAAAAATCCATACTTGGTGAAAACAAGCAAAAATGTGTAGGCCTATCATAATCTCAATTCTCATCACTTGCTGTTAAAATGTAACCTGTATTAAAGTGGAGAAACCCTGGCTTTCATTTCCTGCTCAACAAGGAAATCCTTTCTGTGACTAGCCCATGGGCTTTGTGACTTGGTCGTTCACAATTCTGTTGTTTCTTATACTTGCTGTCAATGGTAGGCCTAATAAAGCAAGAATAGATCCTTGGACACTCTTCTGGAAGCCTCACACCTGCGAAAGCGCCTGGACGCACAGTTTTGACGGGATGGACTGGTGAGAGCCGCAGCTAAACATAGCAACAATGTAGCTCTCTAGAAGTGAAACTTACTGTAGTAGGCTACCCCAGAACGTCTTAATAATGCAAGTCAGGGTTACATAAGGTCTTTTAGCAGCCAAACTGTTTAGTCAGTTATAGCCTAATTGTATAAAGCTTTACATTAAATGACGTGTCGGATAAAACAAATAGCCAACCTAGACTATAAAAGATAATTAGGACTGCTCGAATTACAATAGGCTATTAAAAACAATAATTTGAACTGCTTGATCTAGAACAATTCATCACTTCAGGGTAGTTAGTTGTTTCATTTGTAATGTGAATTAAAATGTATGAATCAGTAAGAAACATTTTCATTACGTGTTTTGCAGCTCTTTAGGCACAAGACGATATGCGTTACGAAGTACTTTACTTTCAAGCCACACCTGAGCCACACAAGTTAGAACGGGATTACAACCACAAATTGTTCAACTTACTTAACCTACTGAAGTCACGTTCAGGTCACGTAGGCTAAAGAGAGCGGGGCGTTCAAATGCACCTCGTGAGAAACGGTACTCATAGTAACATTTCGAATGACACCAATAAAACAATGGAGGTGTCTTTGAACCTCAAATAAAATAATGATGTATAAAAGAATTACAATGCATCATGTCTTAACTCTGTACACAAATGAATCATGTTTCTTGCCACCTGTAAATGCCTATGTCTCTCACACATGGACCATCCCCCATAACTTGTTATTAAAGGGGATCTATTGTGTTTTTTTTTGTGTGTGTGTGTCTATAAATGTAGAACAGTAATTCACACTTTGTTTATTGCAAAACACAAAATTGGTGTAGAACAGAAAGATTTATTTACTTTCTGTGCAAAACTGCAGAACTGACAAGCCCCGCTTTTTCACTTTAAGATTTTATTGTAACAAGCTGTAGATTTTACATTTGTACTTTTTAATGTTGTAAAGTGTCTATGTGACTATTTTGAACTGTATGTGCTTTACCATGAATCAGATTGTTTTAATAATCACAGAGGATTGCAGGACATTTACAATTACTCAAACATGCATGAATCAATTTTAATAAAAGTAACACACTAATGATGAGAAAGGCAGCTATAACAAGGTAAAAAAACAACAACAAAAGCATATTTTACACAATAGGTATACTTTAAAAATAAAACAGATCTCTAGCCTGTTATAAACCAAATTAAGTATTTTTTACAGTTTTTTTTCTATCGCTTTGGCACATTTTTTGGAAATTGTCATAAATATGGCAAAACCTACATATTCAGTCAGAATTATCACTCATTTGTCTAAACATTTTTGAATGATTGCACATGTACACTATTTGTGCAAAACTCCTGACACCTTTCTGAAAATAACACTTTGTGGTTAAAATGATAAACACTCATCTCTTGACTGCACTTTTTGTACAAAATATTTCACAGTCATGTAAAATCTACACTTTTTTGTTTAAACATGAAACAAAAGCAACACATGGATTAACTTTCACCTTTACCAGTTAAACACTATTAAGAATTTATTTCAACATGATATAAATTTATTTTTTTGAATATTTTGGAAATTAAGGAGATTGTGAACCAAACATATTCAGAGTTGTGAAACAAGAACATGGTTTACTGACAATGTCAAAAAAAGTCAAAAAAGTTGGTTTCTGTCTTATCTTGACCACAGTGAAGTGTCTGACATTGGGCTAAATCATTTGTCCCTGCCTGTCTCCATGTCCTCTTCCTCCTCACATCCTCACACTTCTTCTTGTCTGGTTTGACACTCTAAAACAAAAGTAACTCTATTTGTTCGAATTGTGTTGTGTTCATGGGCCAGGTTTATTTGTCAGAAGTGTCACAGCACATGCGTACATTGTTCAGGTGATTGAACCAAGAACACATCATTTTGGAGCAAAAGTGTTGTAAAAACATAGTTTAACAGCAGTGACCGAAGAGTTGAGGAAGGCTAATTGTGTGTAAGATTTTGCAAAACACTGTGTGAGGAGTTAAGCAAAAAGAGTGAAGACAAACATGGAGCTACTGTTGTAGCAAAGATAGAATGTGTTTTGCATCCTGGATTTTAAGTTTTGAAACGTGTTCAGTTATCTTGACTTTGGAGCCAAAGCAATTGAAAAAAAACTGTAAATACATTTAAATTTTAACTAGGGGTGTCAAATGAGTGCACTAATTGAGATTAAGTAATTACAGACTTATTAATCGAGTTAATTTTTTTAATCGCATTAATCTATTTTGAAATCTTTAACTTCATTGTTTCCGTATGCGAGTTACAAAATGAACATAAGGGTTGTTCAGCTTGACAACTTAGCAACAAAAGTCTTTTTTGCAGTTTGTTAATATTTCCCATCTGCAACAGTAATGTAATTAATTAAATTGGATAAAAACAAAACAAAAACACTTAAGGTGAGATTAAAAATAGATTAATTAATTACTGATCATAATTAGTTATTCTCATCAATTTTTTAATCGCTTGACAGCACTAATTTTAACCTAATGTGACACTGAGTAATCTAACTTTCTGAAGATGGAAAATCCCTTTGAAATAGATCATTAAAACTCTATTTTGGCACCTCCTTCATGGATATATATCAGTGGAATATTTAGGTGTAGGTGCTCAGTCCACTCATAGCAAAGTTCATCCAAAACATAAAAAAAAGACCACAATGACCTGACTTTGCTGCACAGTGTTCAGCAGTTTGATAACGAGCAGAAATGTGTCTCTTAGTGGAGCAGAGTAGCAGTACCTGTCTGCTGCTGAAAGAGCTCTTGCAGCAGTTCTTTGTGAACTGAGTCCACAATGCCATAATCTTGAACAACATTCTTCTCGGACATAATCAGATTGGTGTAATCTGGCTTTTTAAAATATATTTACATTGTTTTCTTTAAAAATTGCTTTTTGAATAAACATTGCATTCTAGTTAATCTTAGCCTAATCAAAACTTCTTTTTTAGTTTTAGAGCTTTTGCCACTCTACTTTTGATCAACTGGACAGGGGATTCATTTATAAAACTTTGCATGGAATTCCTACTGAAAGTGTGGTTAGGAACAAAACATAAACTTCTGCAAACTTGGTAGTTTCTCAACTCTCTCAGCACAGATCTCTTTCTCTGACATCTCTGGAATCTCACAAGCACACATTTGCTAATTTTTTTCTAAGTTAAGTTCTCTTTTTATAAATCACAAACTAATGTGGAAAATAACATTTTTTGTATACACACGCTTCATAAATAAGACCCCAGGTCTTTAAACAACTAAGACTGATGCTCTTCAAAACTTATTTTACACAAAAGAAGAGAACTTCTAATGTTTCAGTTCCTTAAAATGTGCTTGTTCGATACTGTTTAGTGATCATTCACATTCTCCTGGAAATATTTCCCTTTTTTTTCCAGTGGCATCAGCTCTCCCGCCACAGTGGAGCACTATAAGGCGGCCATGCTGCTGAGCGGTGTTGGTGATGCTCTGGGATATAAAGCGGGCAGTTGGGAGTTCAACTTCTCAGGACCAGAGATTCTTAAGGTTGACACCTTTTAGTGAGATCGTGTTGGGTTGTAGAGAATGCTAAAAATATATATTTTTTTAGGAACTCAAACAGCTGGGTGGTCTGAAGAAAATTAAGGCCAATCTCCCAAACTGGCCCCTAAGCGATGACACAATTTTACATCTCGCAACGGCTGAAGGTTTAGCAACAGGTAAGACCAATCTTTTGAAGTTTCTAACTGATTTTCTTTCTTAATTAACATACTGCACTAATCTTTTTGGCCTTGAGGTTGGACTGAGGTTTAATTTGTTTTGCCTTGCCTTTTTTCTCATTTAATCTAGATTTGATTTTACTGTTTTTGATTTACAAATTGTATCAACAGGAAAGGAAGGAGAGGCTCTGCTGCATGAAGTGGCTGCTCTGTATAAAAAGGGAATGTGTGATATGTCAGGCAGAGCACCAGGGGGAACAACTGTTAATAGTAAGAAAAAACATTTTAATAAAATGTAGCAATTTTTGGTAAAGTTTGGTGTTTTTTCTCAAGGTGTGTCACACCTAAAGCCCGGACAAGAAGGAGGTTATCGTGTGCCCTACAGCTCCAGATCAGGAGGCTGTGGAGCTGCTATGAGAGCTATGTGTATTGGCCTGAGGTGAGCAGATACATGTTGTTGTTTTTATTTATTGATTACTCATTTCATAGTACGTAGCATTTAGGCTACTTTAAACTAAGTTTTTTTTTTAACATCTTAGTATTTTATGTTTTGCATCTTAAAGATGTTCTAAAAGGCAAAAAAACATCACCAACAAAAATTAAATATGATCTGATTTCTGAGCATAATTAAACACCCAGTTCCCAGAAGGGAATGCTAACTCTTGTGCCGAGGCAGTGAGGAGTTAAGTGGGTTTAAGTTGGTTTTATAAATGTTGTCACATACATGTCAATGATGCTTGGTGGCAATAACAACGTATTTTTCAGGTATCCAAAGCCAAACAGCTGGAAACTTTGGTGGCAGTTGCCGTGGAGACGAGCAGGATGACTCACACTCACCCCACAGGGTTCCTGGGGGGTGTCGCTGCGGCCTTGTTCACAGCGTATGCTGTCCAGAGAAGACCCATGGAGTCCTGGGGAATAGGGCTCCTCAATGAAGCCTGTCCAATTGCAAAGAGCTTTGTGGCAAAGGCAGGCTTTGCTGTGAAAGAGACTGAGAGTGACTGGAGCTACTTCAGTGAGGAGTGGCAAAGGTAAGAACTCTTCAATACTGAAGTACTTCCAAACTACTTCATAGGTGGTGAATCAAGCTATGAAATAAGGGATCTAATTAAACCTTTCTAAATCATCCTGGACTTCCATAAATCCTTTGGCACATCACTTGTTTTCTCATGCAAGGGTTTTACTTTTTACACAGCCAATTAGCTCTTATTCCAAAAGGTAATTGACTGCAGTTGTATTTATTTATTAATTTTCTTTTGCTTTCGCAATAAACTATGGAGGTAATTATAATTGGCTTATGAGGTAAAAAAAAAAGTGTACCAATACCATTTAAGTTTGAATAATTTTGCCCACAGCTACTTGGATCTGCGTGGACTGTCGAATGGTGTAGGTCCTGTGATTTGGCCTGACGCGTACGGTCCTGTTGAAAGAGATAAAGCCTATAAGAGCTTCAGTTTCAGAGGCTGGGGAGGAAGCAGTGGTCATGATGCCCCAATGATTGCATACGACGCTTTACTGGCAGCAGGAGCAGACTGGGAGGAGCTCATGAACAGGGCAGCTTTTCATGGTGGTAAGAAAATGTGCATATCCCAAAATCTTTTTTTGGTCTTGAATAGGGTGGTCACAAATTTTTTCTTTGTATTTCTATTGTACATTTAGAGATAATTATTTTGATCAAGTTACAGATGACTTGAAGAAAGTGCCATAGTGATGTTTATTACTTTTTAGATTTTATTTTAATAGTGCCATTGTCTTTGGGGGTAATTATAATAGTGCCACTGTCACTGCAGAGTAATTAAGGTATTTAAAAGATCTACTGTGTAACATTTTGGCCCAAAAAAAGACGACGAGAAGATGAATAAAGTCATGTGTCTATAATTGCAAATCTGTGTCTTTACTTTGAGCAGGCTTACACAGCCACAAGATTAACTTAATATAGACTAAACAAATATTTGTATAAGTAATGCCTCTTCTGGGTTAAGTTCTGTTGTTTTGCACATAAAGTATGGAAAATATGTTTTATTTCTGTTTGCAGGTGACAGTGATAGCACAGCTGTGATTGCCTGCTGCTGCTGGGGTGTCCTTTACGGCACAAAAGGGGTCCCAGAAGGAAATTATGCCAACTTGGAATACAGGGACAGACTGGAAAAATGTGGAGAGCAGCTGTATGCCCTGTCACATTGAGATTTATCACACATATACACACAAATATAAATAAACATGTATCATGTCTATGCACCGATGAACATTATTCAATCGCCTGTATGAGACTCAAAGGTTTATAGAATCCCATTATGAGATATCACCAGACTACCAGACTGAAAACTGGTCCAAAATTTTACTGAAGTATGACTTTCTTTGCACATAAAATGGGCTCTAAATTAAACTCCAGACTACGAGATTTGCTGACTGTGGCTTTTCCACTGTG
Source organism: Mugilogobius chulae (assembly GCA_038363315.1). Lineage (NCBI taxonomy): Eukaryota > Metazoa > Chordata > Actinopteri > Gobiiformes > Gobiidae > Mugilogobius > Mugilogobius chulae. The sequence continues at coordinate 33,725,275 of CM076401.1, read as the reverse complement.
TGGGAACAGCTATTTTTTCCTTACATTAGGCCTATAAATGATCTGTTTTACATTGTTTTTTATTGTCTCAGTCTGAGAAGAAGTTGAATGTTTAATAAAAGATTTGCTTCTTGCTAATTACACCCAGTTATTGTGGCTGTTTTATATGCAATAATTATCAAGTACATAGGGTATGTGGAAATAGTTTTAACACAGGCACAAAACGTACTCTACTCATTCAGAAAAGTGCGAGGAATGGTTTAACAAAACATCCCATTACAGCTGAAGCCAGTTTCTTGAGCAGAATATTTTGTCACTAACTTGTCTTCAGGGTGTATAGAGAGTGAAAGACAGCAGAAGTGTGCAAATGATGTTAAGGTCGAAGCCCAAACATAAAGGCTTAGATTCATAGAGTGAAGCTGATGATTAGAAGAAAAGGGTAAATACAAGAGTCATACTATTTGTTCAGAGATGTCCATGTGATTTGAGAAAGGGGGGTTTGGGGGAGGTCACTGGTCTCTCTTTTTATAGCCCTGAAGACTGCCGACTGGGCCGTCCCGCGTGCAACTCAACACACACTGCTCGCTAAAATCTGGTGGCGGAGTATGTCTGCTGCAGAATAGCGGGACATCGTCTGAAATCTTCGGTGTCCGCCTGTATCCGTCTGGAGAAGCCGAGGGAGAAGTGCCGCGATGAGCCGGCGAGAACAACGGTCAGACATGTAGCAACTTAGCATATAATATATAGCAAATGTGTTTTAATTAATTAAGACACAAAAACAATACCGCGCAAAATAAAGTCCTCTGTTTTGGTGATGCTATTGATCTTTCCACAGCGCTTCTTTTATTCCAACTGAACTCTTTCCCAACTAACTGCTGGCCATTTTTGCATTTTCCTGTTGCATTGCGTACATAGAAACTGCAAGTAGCTGATATCTTTGTTTATGTGTAGCTTTTAAAAAGGTTTCATTTGTCTGCTTCTCAGCTCACCTGCCTCAGTGGAGCACTTCAGGGCCGCCATGTTGCTGAGCGGTGTGGGTGACGCTTTGGGCTACAGGAACCAACTGTGGGAGTACAACGAGTCAGGGCCAGCCATTCACCAGGTCAGAGCACAGAGCACACCATAAGAGCTCCAACAAAACAGACTCTCTTTCTTCTTCATTAAAATTGACTTAATGATAATGAGCTAACTAAACCATCATGTGCGGATAGCTTTTAGTGTGTTCCTATTTGAGTAATCCTGTTTAGTTCTGCAACATGATGACACAGCTCAAACAAATCCTTACTTAGTTTGGTGGTGTGATAGTCTTGGTGGTAAATACTGTAGTGAAGTTGCAAATTATCTCAATAGCATCACTCTCCAAAATATGAAAAAATTCATAAATAAGTTTAAAATACAGGAAGTAATCTGAGATCTAAAACACATCTGTACACACAGCTGACACATTCTGGGAGTTTAACTATCATTTAAGTGTCATAAAATATTATCATTTGTCACACCATTGCATCTGTGTCATTCATGGGTTTTGTCCCACATTTACAATGCTGTTGTAACAATTGTGGGATCCCCATATGTCATATTTGCTGGACATAATACAACTGCAAACCTCATAAAAATAGCCAATCTAGGTGAAAACAAGCAAAATCATGCTCTCTGTGTTTTACTGAAAAAATACACTAACCTGTCATAAGTTGCATAATAACAATTAAATAAAGAAATATTAAACAAAAAAAAACAACTCAGAAATCAAAAACTTGTGGGCTATGAGAAAGCGGTTTTCAGGTCCGCACTTTTGAACACAAAGTCAATATGTGTTTTTACAATTTACAATAAATAAGATGTAAAATAAAGATATATTTGATCCAATCTGAAATACTTGGATAATAGTCTCCTTTTAAAAAGGTTATTTTAAGTCTTGCTATTTTCTTGTCTTTGCAGGAGCTGAAGGAGCTTGGTGGTGTGAAGAACATCAAGGCTGAGCTCCCAGACTGGCCTGTGAGCGATGACACGGTTCTACACCTGGCCACTGCTGAAGGTTTAGCCACCGGTGAGAGGAAAAGAATGGAAAACTGTCATTGTGCCCCTTTGCAAAACACCAAGTATAAATGTGTGAGTTTTGTTAGTGGTTGAAGGGTGCCTTGCATCGGTCAGTGTGCCCCAGGGCAGCTGTGGCTACAGCAGTGGTTTACCACTAACAATTGATATTGCAGTGAGAATGAATAATGCTCAAATATGTATGAAACTTTGAACATCTGGAACAAGACTAGGGCTATATAAGTCTAATACTTAATTATAACAGAGACACATACAAAAAATTAGTCCAAGATTTGTGGGGTTTTTACTCAGCTATTAGACTTTTTGCTGAGCTTTATTATTGTTCACTAATTTAATGTGTTTAAATTTTTCTTCCTTATTCCCATTTGTTTGACTATCGCTAGGGCTTGCGATATTGACAAAATGAATATCTCGATATTTTTTGTGCATATCTCGATATCGATATTCAGACAATTATTACGTCAATATACGCTGTGTTCAAGTTGTAGAATGCGATGATGTCATGAATCTAGATGTGAGCAAGATTTCTGATTATTAACACTTTACTTTGTCATGAAATATTAAAAGATCATTTCAAACTGTTTCAATCTGAGCATTCCACTTGTGATTAAACCTGATATTTTGTATTACAACAAAAACTGACTTTGAACAAGATTTTTTGTGCTGCAAACATCTGTGTGAAGTTTATTGGTCTAGAAAATACTGGAATGTCACGTGAACAATGTGAAATGTTTGCAATGAATCACAGAAGTGCAGACATATTAATTTTATCCTAAGTTGAAAGTTACTCCATATTTGTCTCTATTTTCTATTCATACAAGGTTTTTTTGTGGCAATTTTAACTAAAACGATATACTCGATATTCAATTTTGGATATCTTGAAACCACATTCACGATATTATCTAAATTCGATATATTGCACAGCTCTAACTATCGCTGTGTTATTAAAAATCTCAGACATTCAAAAATCACAACTGGTAATCTATTTGGTTTAGACAGCCACTATGTTGGTTTTATTGTTTGCAGGTAAAGTTGGAGAGGATCTGCTACATGAAGTGGCTGGCCGGTACGTGGAGGGGATGAAGGATATGGACGGGAGAAAACCAGGGCCATCAAGCATTCTCGGTAAAAATGTTGTTCTTTGAGAGAAAGAAAACATAACGAAGTAAGATGTAATGAACTTCTTTTACTTAATTTAGGGGTATCGCAGCTGAAACCAGGAGAAGAGGGGGTTTCCGTGTGCCTTATAACCCTGATGGGACAGGCTGTGGAGCAGCTATGAGGTCCATGTGTATTGGCTTACGGTAAGAATTGACATTAGTTTCTTCAGTTTGTCTTATCAGTGTAAGCATATATTTTTCCTTAGGTTTTCCATTTTTTATTAAACCAAATAGATTTCTTATGACATGCTTTAGAGAGATCTATCTTTAAATTTTAGGCTACTGTAATTACCAGCTCTGTCACCTCTCATAGCATTAAGGAGGGTTACCAAATTGTTTTGCAAAAAGATGATCTTAGGCTATGTTTGCAGCCAAAAATGATTGAACGAGGATATTTTGCATGTGCTAAAGGTTATGTGTGAGCTAGAGACAAATTGGACAAAATTAAAAACCTACGGTACTTTCTGTTTTGCAGTATGAAACACACATACTCGTTAAAGATAGACCAACATATCTTTTAAAGACAATGTTCAGATTTGCATATCAGCCATTGGCCTCAATTTTGGCTAACTATTTGATAAGGTAATTGTTTGGCGGTCTTTTCCTCTGTGAGAAACCAGCACTCACCGTAATCAGCTGAGCTCTTAGTTTTGGAAAGAAACCTTCTAAGCCTTCTTTTCTCTCTTTTCATTCCTAAGTCTGCAGTTTTGATTTCCTCATTACCATGACTAAGGATGCACCGATCCTATAGGATCAGATATTGGTTCTGATGCAGAAAATTTTGCTGGATCAGGTATCGGCACCATGATATCGGTTCAGTCAATATCCTTGTTGTGCCTTTTGGGCAAAATGAGACTTATTTACTGGCTGATGTTAATCCAGAATGTCTCATGTTTGACATTTTATTACATATAACTTTAGTTGTGACTTGCACTATAAATAACAGTTACATAACACAATATGATCACATTTCGTATGTTTTGAAAAGAAAAAAAAAAGCTATTTCAGTCCTTACACTAGTATTGGTTGATATTGGGTATCGACAAATTCTTAAAGACAAAGAATCGGGATCTGAACTGAAAAATCTGGATCGGTGCATCCATAACCATGACTTGAAGTTTTATTCTTATTCTAGGATTTTGGCTGTGGCACAAGCTTTAATAAGTGCATTGTCTTTCATGATGCTATTTGGTAATACTATCTCATCCCAACTATACTTTTAAAACTAAAATAACAATTTCAGCCTCCGAAATCAGCCATTGATATTGTAATCAGCTGACAACATTTTACTATCAGTATTGGCCAATGAAAAACGCCTATCGGTTGATCTTTAATCCCAGCTTTAAACAACTTGTAGACAACAGTAAAATAACAAGAATAAAAATTTTCTCCATGCTCTTTGATTTATGCCAGGTATCCAAAACCTGACCAGCTGTTATCATTGGTGGCAGTTGCCGTAGAGACAGGCAGAATGACCCATCCTCACCCCACGGGCTTCCTGGGAGCGGTTGCGGCTGCGCTGTTCACAGCATACGCTGTCCAGAGGAGACCAATCACAACTTGGGGTCTAGGTCTTATCAATGAAGCTTGTCCCATTGCAAAAAGCTTTGTTCAAGGACGAGAGTTTGCTGTGGAGGAAACCATGAGAGACTGGGACTATTTCAGTGAAAAATGGCAGTGGTAAGACAACTGGGTTGAACTACTGCAATTTTGTATCTACAAGTGCATGCTATACAGTATGTTTATTCACAGGTATCTTGATCTGCGTGGACTGTCGAATGGTGTGGGTCCTGTGATTTGGCCTGATGCATACAGTCCCGCTGAACGAGATGAAGCCTATAAGAGCTTCAGTTTAAAAGGCTGGGCAGGACGCAGTGGTCATGATGCTCCAATGATTGCATACGATGCCTTACTCGGGGCAGGGACTGACTGGGAGGAGCTCATGAACAGAGCAGCTTTTCATGGTGGTACGAAACAGATTCACACTTAAACTTTTTCTTAGTAGGTCTAAGAAAAACTTAAATCACATTCAATTAAATAATGGGGAAAGTTTTTGGGTTGTAGGTATACCACAGTATCAATTCCACAAAATGTGAATGTTAAGGTAATACTATCCTTAAACACCACAAACACATTATAAACAGACTGCAAAATTGGCAGTTATGGAGAATTAAATTAAAGGATGAAAGGAGGTGAAAGTGAAGAGAAGTGATGGGTTTGACCGCAGGTGTATGTGATCAAAAAGGTTGGGGTTGATAAATACACAATAGTATCCAAGAAAAAAGCAGATTTTTTAAAAAATATAACTTTAAAGTGGGTCAACTGCATCCATAAGCTATACACATATATATTTTTCTTTTCTACTAATGCATGTTGTATTACCTGTAGTAAGTTCCCATTTTCTATTTGCAGGTGACAGCGATAGCACAGCTGTGATTGCCTGCTGCTGTTGGGGCGCCCTATATGGCACCGAAAAGGTCCCGGAAGGAAATTATGCCAACCTGGAATACAGGAATCGTCTGGAAAAATGTGGAGAGCAGCTGTATGCCCTGTCACACTGACAGGCACATTATGCAATACCGCAAAACTATGCCAAACCCACAATCCCACTGACAAAAAGACGATGCTTCGGCTACTGTAATTAGAGATCCCTCTAGTGACCACTTAATATAATACACTAGTTTAGTCCTGGGCCAAATCAAGTTTATTTTAACAAGTGGCAAATCCCTGAGGTGGTTAATTGCCTTGTTTTGCCAGGCTATGTAATTACTGCCTGATGAATAAATGTCTTATTGCAAATGTGGACAAATTAAGCATAAACTAATACCACAGATAATTAATGACTAAAAACAATGTGTAGTTGAGTTAATCTTTATTTTTTTTGTCATTGTAGTTTTTTTGTCTTGTCCGTTTTATTTTAAATTTCCTACAGAGAGGGGTGACAGGGTGTTTTTAAACTACTGAACTAATTAAAAAATGCTAAAAATCCCCTCTCCTTTTCCAATCCTTTTTTGTGTGGTAGAACGTCTCAGTTTTTGTTTCTTTAAAAACACGTTGGAAGATAAAGTGTTCGTCGTTTTTCATCTGTTTTTGTATCTCCATGTGGTCGGCTGAGCACTGTGCCTCATGCTTCTGAAACTGGGGACTGGACAGAGAGCAGGATGTTTTGTCTGCCATCTTCTTCATTTGCATCAGAAAGGCAAACCCTTTCGTGGGATTGAGATTTGACAGAAGAAATGTAGCAGAGCAATAAGGTGCTTGATAAGGGGGTCCTCTTCTCTTAGTACTGTCTTGTCATACTGGTTTAGTATGATTTGGCGCTAGATCTTGCCTCAGATCCAGCAGGCAGAGGGGTTTTGTCAAGGCTCCTTCCTGGGACAGTTTGGCGGAGCAAGTTTGAAAAAGCAGGATTCAGTTTCCAGGTGGATGAAACTGGGGAGGCATTGCTGGAGGAAAAGAAATGTAATATTTATCAAAGACTGGTGCTTATGTGTTATTTTCAGTGTTGTCTTTTTACCTTGTGGATGTCCTATATAGAAATGTTGATGTGCTCCTTGCTGGGGCCCGTGCTGAGGGTGCTGGGGCACAGCACCAGGACCTTGCTGAGGAGGAGGCTGCAACATTACTAACTGCGGCTGTCCGTGGCTACCAGAATGATGGGGACCAGACATGGCTCCTTGTACATGTGCCTGCACAACAGAGTGATGTCAGTGTTTATAAAAGCAGCTGCATTTTGTATAGTCACAGAAAACAAGATTCATTTAACAGGAAGAATTATCATACCTGTGCTATTTGACCCAGAGGGTATGTGGGGGGGATCCCTTGGTGAATGCTGTAGCCCTGAATGGGGTATGACCCTTGTGGAGATGTGTGACCTGGGGGCATGTTTGGAGGCGTGGGCGCTGAGAGAGGACCAGAGTGGTACAGAGACTGTGGTTGAGGACCAGACTGGGCATTCTGTAGTACAGCAAGATATTACAATTTAGCATACAGGTACTTTACTACGGAAATTCAAGCTATGAAAGTATTGCTGCACTTTAGATTATAATAATGCACTTGACCAAGGTTTCAATTGTTGCCTAATAAAATCAAGCATGTTGATGTCAATAAAATAGCTTTATACTGAGAGTAAATTAATATTTGGCTCACCACCACACAAAAACAGCAAAGACAAATAAAAATAATAAAAAGTAAACTTTCAGGTAGGTTCTTGTTTATGTGACATCACAAAATTGTACAAGCCAAATATATTGAAAAATAATTGTTTAAAATTTAAAATACAAAAGATTAAGGGTTCTAGTCACTAAAAGAAATCAAATCACAGAATGTTTTAATTGGTGAAATTTTTTTTGATATTACATGTCAAGTACAATGTTATTAAGAGTTCAGGAGGGAACATCAAAAACCACTGTTACCACAGAGATTTGTAATGTTTGCCACTGAGCATCTGTCTTAAAGCCTCTATGAAATGTATGTAATGACTAATAATTAGACAAAAGAAACAAAGTAGCCGTAGGTCAAACTTAAAAACTGCAAGGTCACCTTGGTAACTAGAACTCCACAACCTATTATCAATTCAGCAGTTGTTTGGTTTTACCTGTCCAGGGCTGGGAGCAGCATGTTGTGGTGGGGCCTGGTTTCCTGTGGGGGTACTCGAGGGCTGTGGCTGATGCACTGGACCTGAATGGTGAGGAAAGGACTGTGGAGCTTCACAGAGATGCGTTGTTAGACAATATATTTAAAAAGAATAAAAATGCAAGCTTCAGTTTCATCCCTACATACCATAAATGCCTTGCTGTGGACCTTGGGGGCCATCTCCTTGTGTAGGGAACTGAGGGGCACCTGGTGGACCTAAGGCTTGTGCATGAGGACCTCCTCCTTGCCCAATCATGCGGGCTCCTCCTTGTAACATGGGGTACATGTGTTGACCTGCATAGGGTGACATGGTCTGAATGACCTGCTGCTGTCCATACTGCTGTGGGTTGTATTGCAGGTAGGACTGGGGATAAGGAGATGCAACCAGAGGCGCTCCAGCAGCCGAAGCAGGTTGGATTAGGGGAGTTGCAGATGCTGTGTGATCTGAACGTGGAGCTACAACTGAGCCTAGATAGAATAAAAAAGAAAGAAATTTCAATGAAGCAATGTAGTTGTTTTTTCCCAAGATACACAAGTACAAAAATGCTTACAGCACAAATTACCTTTGGTCCTAGTGTATTTCCCTTGATTAACTGTTGACATAGTGTACTGATACATCTGTGGGGCCTGTAAACATGTAAAAGTAAAGTACTTTTAAAATAAGTCAAATAAATTGCCATTTTTTGTTTTTGTGAGGAAATTTGAGAAATACCTGTACAGAATGGATCTGGGAAACATAGGAGAGGTAGGGAGCGTTGTAAATTTGTCCTTGTCCTGCGGCAGGGTGTGGAAGGAACCCAGGACTTGGTGGTGTGGGCCGAGGAGGCGTTGGTGCTGTGTTTGGTTTTGCCTGGAATACATGTACTTCGTTGAATTTCAAGATAATTTTAAAGGATTTCAGTGGGAATTGAGAGGTCAAATTTAAACTTTTCTAATTAACACTTTTTAAACCATGCAGAAACCCTGATTTTAGCTTACTGTAAGTTAAGTTAATATTTTTTGCTAAAATGTACAAAAAAATATATACATACCATAGGCATTTGCGCTTTAATAGGGTTGAACTCCTTAGCATTGGGATTTAAGGTGGATTTTTTTACTTGGCTTAAATAAAAAAAGAAAAAAAATACATATATGTTTAGAAGAAGTTTGAAAACATGTTATGCATTGGGGTAATATTTAGACTTACTCAGTCACCCCATCAGAGCGCTCTGTGTCAGACCTGCTCTCATCACTTCCTGGTGTCCTGGCAGGCTGAGGGGTGGCTGGGGATTGCCTATCAGAGCCTGTGGCTGTTGTCGTGGCTCCAGGAGTGGCAGCAGTGTCTTTAGGCTCTTCAGCTGGAACAGGGGAACCTTGAGGTTGAGGTTGAGATACAGGCGTTTGTGATTTAGCCTCAGTGGGTGCATCTGGTTGAGAATTTCCTGTACTAGATTGGCTGATGTCAACAACAGTGGGAGGGGTCACTGTGGCAGGTGAACCAGGAGAGCTGCCTCCACTTGCTTGTAACTAGGAAAAAAGATTTATAATTATAAATATATGTAAAAAAAATATATATATATGTATATATGTATATATATATATATATATTATATATATATATATATATATATATATGTATATGTATATATATATATATATATATATATATATATATGTGTATATATATATATATATATATATTTATTATATATAGTATATATACATTTATACACACAAACACACAACCCCACACACACACACACAAATAAAAAACATACATATACATATTATATACATTATATTATATACATAAATACATATATACATACACATATGAATTTATCACATGTAAATGAATGCGATAAATTTAGAGCTTACCCTAAATGCGTTGCCAAATGTGCGTAACTCTTCAATTTGCGACCTTTGAACCGATGGAGCTGATGAATAAAAATTAGAACATTAGACACTGAGGTTAATACATTAGCAAAAACTGTTTTGGTTGAATACCTTTACTATTTTTGTTCTCATCAGTGCTGCTTGGACTCTCAGCAGAGCGATCCTTTGCAGCAGCAGAAAGGATTTCATTCACTGCGCAGATAAATACAATGCATTGAAATTTTTAACTTTGAAACTTGTTTTGCACAACCAGCATGTGACAAAAGAAGTCGTTTCTTACCATCTACGGGAAAGAGTGGAGCGGGACCTGATGTCTTCTGAGCAGGCAAAGAGACAGATGAGGTGTCTAAATAAGGTGTGTCTTGTGAAGATCCTGACTTGGGAGAGCGAGAAGCTGCAAAACATAAATAATACTTAATGCTTTAATGTTAAAAACAACAGTGTACTGGGTGCAGTTTGTACCTGTGGACTGAGAGTGAGAATTTGGAGTGCGAGATGATCGACTGGACGGTGGAGGTCTTTGAGCTTTGGGAGAGGTTCTTGCAGACACTATAAAAGGCAAAATATATACACTTTGCAAAACACAACTCTATTTTTAAATCCTTATACCCATTGTTCAAACAGGTTTAGATCTTACCTCCATTGACGGGCCGACCAGCGTCCGACAGTGAGTGAGGAAGTGAGTGGGAATGAGGAACTGTGTTTGTGTGGGGTGCAGGAGGACTGGCCGGGGATGGGCCTGCACTGGTGGGTGTGGAGGGAGCAAGTCCTCCAGGTGAAGCAGGAGTGTAAGGACTAGCAGGTCCAGAGCCAGGACCTGGGCTGGGACTGCCCTGAGGATGGTGTGAAGCAAAGGCCCCACCACGACCTGACAAAGGACTACTTCTTTCTGAGGGGGAGGTGCTGGGCTGAGGGCCTGTAGCTGAGGGTAATGGGGGTCTGGGAGAAGAGGAAGAAGAGGATGGAGGAGTGGAGCGGTAATTTCCACGATGAGACGTAGGCCCACCAGCTCTGTCTCGATCCCGGTTCATTTCTCTCTGTCGCTGGTGCAATGGGATGTACTTGCCTTCCCTATTGGGCATAGAACATCTCCAATACTAATATAGTCTTTAAATGTTAAAGTCTACAATACTTTTATATACACATCAAAATTTGGCCCATGTGCATGATAAACACTAACACAAATTAAATAGTACCTGCTACTTGCTCCAGGACTGTCTCTGCCCCGTTCACGTTCTCTGGGGCTCTCTCGACCCCTCTCCCGGTCACTGCTCTCCCTCACCACAGAGCTGTACTTATCTTCCTCACTCTTCCCTTCATCATTTTCAAGACTGACACGATGACGATACTGAGGACTGGATTCAATCTCACTGGCAAGGCGTTCAGCACGGGCCTCTCTTTGACGGAACATCTCAGAGTTCCCCTTCTCTAGAGGAACGCTAACAACCAACACAAATTTACAACAAACTTGTCAAACATTCTTTTCAGCGGGAAAGTAGATTGCAATTTATGTAAATAGAACTTACGTATACATCGAGAGACTGGAATCATATGTCGATGTGACTCCATATTTTACTTCGTTGTAGCGAAACATCTCGTTTGCATCCCATCCATTGGACTGTGTAAATAAATATTATAATGTTACGCGCTGTTGAGCCATGTGTCACTGTTATCAAATATTTACATTTAAAAATAAATACTATAGAATTAATGTTTTAGATTTAGGAAAAATACAATTAGTTGTCCAATTTGCTCTCCAAACTAGGGTGCCACAATAATTGGTTTCCAATCACAACATAGATAAAGAGACAGATAAAAGAGGCAAATTCTGGCACCTAAAAGGCTATTTAGAATTTACAGCTAAATGTTTACAGCTTTAAATACACGCACAGCATCGTTTTCGAGGTCGTAACTCTCTCCATTATTGTCTCCAGCATCCCATCTTTGTAAGACCTTTTCTTTGTGTTCTCCATTGACACGAGTGGAGCTGATAGCTGTATCTGTAAAAGTATCTACAACACAGATGTCACAGTTGTAAGAAACAGCACACAATCAAGAATCCGGAGTAACAATATAAAGTAAGTATTTGCAAATATTTACCTCTTGTAGCGTAGTTGAGATCAACATCTCTACAGATCATAGTGACCAGGTCTTGAGGACTGAAGATCATAGTGTCAGTAATGTCTTCTCTTCGAGGAGGAGCCGTTGTAGAACCCTCATCTTCAGTGCGTTTATGTACAGCATCAACAGCAAGCTCACACTAAAGACAAAAAATGGTTCAGCACATATATATTTACTGTACAGCATAATGATTAAATGAAAAAGTAATGAAAACTAAAATAAAAATAGTATGCCAAAAAGTTACTCACTCGCGAGCTAAGAGTTTTGAAAATGCCTTCAAAGACACTGCCGTTCTTCACTCTTATATCACAAGTGGAACCCTGTATAGATAGGCATACAGGTTGATGGCTAAAAATGTGTTTAACTTTAATAAGATACCTTCACACTTACCACAACAGCTGTGAGAAAATGAAGCATTCTCGCATTATTGTAAACACCCTCAAATACCTATTTTTTGGGGGGAAAACAACAACACAAACAGATTTGCAATACACATCCTGTACTTCTATAAAAAGATCACACAATGTTTGTAGAAATACTCTAATAAATACATTATGTACTTACGGATGATGACTGAAAGGAGGGTTTTGCAGAATTTCGGTTCCTACACGAGACAGAGCAAACGTGTTAGTCAGCTTTGAAATAGAAGCACAACTTGTTTGGGAACCTGTTAAACAAATTACTATTGTTTTATCGGTTATAAATTCCTTTTTTGCGTCAATTAAAGTCATGTAAAACCAAACCAACACATAACAAAACTATAAAAAAATGGCCCCATTGTGATTACAGCTTAAAATGTAAAGAAATAAAATGTAAAAATAAAAATAATCAAAAAATGTGACGATCCTGAGCCACCAATTGAAACATGTTGTTGTAAGTTTTTCATTCTGTAGAAATCCTGTCGTCTATGACAGGTTTCAAAACAAAGCCACAGCTTGGTAAACACGGCCCACCTCAGCTAAAGACCACACGGGACAGCGTGTTATCTAGACAAAACTCTCACATGTAAAGGTAATATCTTACCAACTATGTGGAGGGAATATTCCATTTTTGTTAGTCATTATGCCCCTAACACTTAGTAACGCCATTAACTTTTCAGTTTTTAGTTAAAATTTCGGGCATTTAGCATTTGCTACGCGAGCCCACCTCCTAGGTTTGTTATGAATCCAGTATCTCATGGCGATTGGTTATTTTTCATTGTCAATCAAAATTCACTCAACCTCATTGGTTCAGAATAAATTCATTTAGACAACCACGCCCACCGATACGCGAAGCGTCTAACCGGTAGGCCTCCGGGTCACAAGACAATCCCCGGACTGTCCTACGAAAAGCATCCGGTGTTGCTTACCTCCCTGCAGGCGTCCTGTTGCCGCTGCTCCCGCCGCTGACAGGGGTAGACATCCCAGCCGGATTTGTGGTTCCGTTTGACGTCTTTCTCCCGCCTGAACCAGGAGTCTGTTGTTGTTTTAGCATTGGTGCTTAGAAAGCAACAACTTTAAGCTAAACTATTTAACACCGATTAGTTTAAGTTTTTGAAGACTACAGTATAGAGTTAGTAAGACGGACTTACAACTGAGCCGGCGTCAACCCACAAATACAGATGCTAAAGCTAATGTTGCAACCTCAACATGAGTCGTCTGTGGCCTAAAATGCAAACGCAAATCCAGCAGATTCAAATGCATGTAACTACAGAGTTAATTAGACTTTAAGTAAATTCAATAGTATTTTCTGATTATTGCTCTGTCAAACCAGGCCTAGTAAAAACGGCACAAGTTTCAATATATTATTTAGCAGTAGCTTTAGCTAAGTTAGCTTATCCGTGTTAGCATTAGCTTTGATCCTGACTCTCGCTCCAGGCGCTAGATCTCATGGATTTACTTTCTTTAGCCGGTATCGTTGCTTTGGCTGTGATGTCCGTTGCTGATCTTTCTAAAACGAACCCACTATCGTTACTGTTTGTTAACTTACAAAGTTTTAGCTTTAAGGTTTCTTGTAGAAAACCTGCTGCGGTCTGTCAACACCACCTCTCGGTAGGTTCGCTTGACTCAATCCGCGCGTTGCTCACTGCCGACCGGCACAAGGCTGAAGGGGGAGGGGGCGTTCACGTCCGCCTTTGACCCAAGTCCTCAACATGTCCTTATCGTCCCCATGCACACAAGAATCACAGTCACACAGGTTTTCTAAAAACCTACTGACATTTACGCATTGCAAGTATAATAAATGCTGTGACAGTGAGTGATGACTTGATGCCGCTGTCTAGTACACGTGGCAGAGTGGGCACAATCTAGACTTGTATTAGGAGTGAGGACGACATACAACTCAGGACATTGATTGCTACAGTATAATTGTATTGCATGCGATGTGTATGCATGCTACAAAATTAATACAAACTGAGGAAACAGGAATTTCACATCGTGGTGCGCTTATAGTGTCGTCATTACGGCTGTAATCTGAGGTCAATATGGCAACCTCCATAGTGCATCCGCGTTACAGCCATGGATGTAGATGAGCTTGTACAAACTAAAGAATTGCATTGCAGAGTAAGACTTGTCCATTTTATTCTGAACAAGTAAGTTCTAAATTTCCTTAGAGCAGAACATATAGTGTAGGTTGACAAAATATTGTTGCCTATATGCTAGATAAGTTGCTATGCTAGATATAAAATAGTGTACACTTATTTCCAAACCAAATTGAACTTTTAATGTCTGTTTGTACACTTTCAGGGTTTAAACAAACATATTATTATAGTGAGTGGAATTGATCCCGTTTTGTGATTTCCAGTGCTTCCAAAAAAGCAATTTTTTTGTTATAAATATGCATTTTAAATTACTTTTGGGAAATTGAGCTCTTTAATTGGTGAAGCATGGATTGTTGGGGAGTGCTTCTCTTGGGGACACACAAACTACACTTGATTGAAGGTACAATGAACAGTGCAATGCAACATTTTGCACAAGAACCATGCCCAAAAGGAGGTCACTGAAGAATAATATATAATTACTATAATAATAGACTCTTCACCGTTTTGGAAGTACTGGAAATCACAAAATTATCAAGAGATGTATATTTAATACATGTTAAATTTTCTTTGCAGCTGTGTGCTACATGAAGAAACTTGCCTCCCTGAGATGTGCCTCCTTGAAATGTGCCTTCTTGGTTTGCAGGCACTTCAGTCACAAGGCCATACAGCATTATGATGTTATTGTGGTGGGTGGGGGTCATGCAGGCACAGAGGCTGCAGCAGCAGCAGCCAGGTTGGGTGCTGAAACACTCCTGGTCACTCAAAAAATATCAACTATTGGTGAGATATTCATATTGTATTGAAGTACACTTTTATGGAAATCAACAGTAATTGCCCACTCCTTGGTTCGGAAGAACAGGATATGAGAAGACACATAGCTGACTAACCCACAACATGTCTTTAAATCAGGGGTGTTCAAAGTTTTTTTCACAGTGGGATGCATTTTGAAGCTTATATGGAGTGGAGGCTGTATAACACATGGCTGTGAAGTGAATCATTCAAAATTTGACCTAAATTGAATGAACTGCCACACGCTTGAAAAGGCATTAAACATTCATTTTAGGTTTGTATAACATCAAATGGTTCTTATTTTGATCATGATAGAGAAATTTAACAGGGTTAGGGTTAGGCTCAAATTTAACATTAAACACTGTACTTGTAATTTGGGCCAATCTAGCAAGAGGTCTTAGGGTCAAAAAAGGGCGTGCCTGCTTTAAGCTCTTAATAATAATTTTTTTTTTTATTCCTATGGGAGTTTATTGTGGGGCACTGTACTTCAGAAACCTGGGAGATTTTTCATTGTTGAACTCCAAAGTCACAGTGTATATTGTTTAACCCGCTTTAGGAGCCTTGTCTTGCAATCCATCTCTGGGAGGAGTGGGAAAGGGCCATCTCGTAAAAGAGGTTGATGCTTTAGACGGTTTGTGTGGAAGAGCGGGGGATTGGGCTGGAATTCATTTTTCTATCTTGAACCGAAGGAAAGGTCCAGCTGTGTGGGGCCCTAGGGCCCAACTGGACAGACAGCGTTATCGAGAATTCATTCAGGTAATAGCGCACATCTCAAATCTGTTTTAAGCAATGATTTATTTCCGTTACTTAATCCATTATGCACAGTATTTATTAAGTGTTTGCTTTGTTTTTAATGTATTTTCAGGCGGAGCTTTTGAACACACCCAAACTAACACTTTTAGAGGGTGCTGTTGAAGAGCTGCTGGTGACAGAATCAAACCCACAGAAGCCTGGTCACCACAGAATCACTGGTGTAAAATTAGGTCCAGATCTTAGAAGTTATTTTGCAGTTCCTTAATAGTGACTTTCTAATCCTGAAACTATAACTTTACATGTTTTCAGCAAATGGAATCTCTCACATCTCTGCCAGCTCTGTTGTTCTCACCACTGGTACCTTTTTATCTGGGTCCCTCTTTGTGGGCCGTACCACTACTCCTGGGGTCGAATTGGTGATGCTCCTTCAGCTTCTGGATTGTCACACACACTGAAAGAGATTCTGGGGCTAAAAATGGGCAGACTTCGGACAGGCACACCTCCGAGAATTTTTAAGAATTCAGTGGAGTTTTCCCAGGCTAAATATCATCCCCCTGATAGTCAACCAACACCCTTCAGCTTTCTCAATTCTCAAACTCACTGCAAAGTAAGACACTCTGGCACAACTGGTTATCAATAAGAAAGATCATTCTTAAACTATTTAATTTTAAAATAAACATTACAGCCAGAAGAGCAGCTGCCATGTTACTTGACCTACACTACTCCTGCAGTAGAGCAAGTGGTGCATGACAGCCTTCATCATAATTGCCACATACAGCAAGATACAAAAGGCCCCAGGTTCTAATGCTCATAATCTAAACTTGACAAAATATTATCAAAAGGCTGATGGAAAACTATTGTACCAACACAGATATTGCCCGTCAATTGAGTCCCGAGTGCTGCGGTTCCCGGGGAGGAGTCACCAGGTGTGGTTGGAGCCAGAAGGGTTAAGCTCTGATCTAGTTTATCCTCAGGGCCTGTCTATGACCATGCCACCAGACATGCAGCTTCGCCTCATCAGAGAGATACCTGCCTTACACCGAGCTCAGATTCACATGCCAGGTACACTGTAAACACAGCCACAACATTTTGAGTCAAATTTATCATAGGTTGCTCTCACTCTAAGCATTCTTTATCCAAATAGCAAAACTTGTAGTTTAATGTTTAAATAGCTTTGTAATCACTGTATATAGTGATCTTTTTACCTGATTAAAATTTCAGTGTAAATCATCAGTTTATCCACCTGAAACAAAATTGAAAAAACTTTCTACACAAAAAAGAGTTGTTATTTTTGTGGACCCAAAACTTGAAAACATTTCAATAAAAAGTTTACTATAATACACATTTCAGTGTGACTATTTCTTCACTTAATTTCCCTAAGTCTCTTGAATCTAAATTTCTGACATCTATCTATAGACTATTGTAAATTAAACTGAGTGATAATCTGATATTTATCATGTACTTCTTCAACAGGTTATGGCGTACAGTATGATTTTGTGTGTCCCACTCAGCTCAACTCTAGTCTGCAGGTAAAAAGCACTCAGGGACTTTTCCTGGCAGGACAGATCAATGGAACAACAGGATATGAAGAGGCTGCTGCTCAGGTAGTCTACTTGGACAATTGTCTGTCACTTCTGAAATGGGTTATAATGAGCTGTACACCACAAATTTCGTTTTTAGGCAATAACGTTTTCAAGGCATTATTAGAATATGTACATTGTAAAACATTTACAATCTCTGTACTGTAGGGATTGTGGGCTGGAGTGAATGCTGCACGCTCTGCCCTCTCCAAGCCACTGGTGACGCTGTCTCGCACTGAAAGCTACATAGGAGTTCTCGTTGATGATTTGGTGAGTCGTGGGGTCTCTGAGCCTTATCGAATGTTTACCAGCCGGGCAGAGTTTCGAACCTCACTACGACCAGACAACGCAGACCTTCGTCTCACTCTCAAAGGTAGAGAATTTATTTTACTTATTATTTTTAAGTTTCTTATGTCTTATCAGCATTGGTTTTAAACTCTCTGGTTTGTCTGCCAGGGTTTGAGGAGGTGGGCTGTGTGTCCCAGCACAGATATAAAGTGGCTGTGAGAGCTCACAATCACCTCAAAGAAGGACTAGCAGCTCTTGAAGGATTGTCTCTGTCATCTCACAAATGGAGACACAAGCTTCCCAACATCAACATGAGTGAAAATAAGAGTACTGTTATGACGTGAGTAATAACTAGCAATTAGTTATTTTGTTGATTATTATTTTAACATGCTGATGCTATTTTTGAACAGTGGTATTGACATTCTGCAGTACAGTGAAATGTCTTTGAAATGCTATCCTCAGTGTTTCCACAACACCTTTCACATTTCACAGAATTTTCTCAAAGACTCAAGATTGAGGGTAATTATGCATTTTGCACATTTGTTTATTCATTCACTCATAGCTTGATAGTACATTTTCTTTCACGTTGTCCACAGCTGTTTACAAGCCTCACTGTGATGAACAGAAAAAAGAGATTGAGAGAATTCAAAAGGAGGAGAACATGGCTCTCTCTCCAGACATAGACTACCTCTCTCTACCTGTGTCACTGTCTCAGGAGGTCAGAGAAATACTGCACAAGATCCGACCAACCACTGTAAGTGTCAGCCTAAAACAATAGAATAAAAAAAATCATAGTTTTTGTAGTAGGTTTTTAAAACTATTGTTAATATGTGCAAATTCTTTAATTTTCATCATCCAGCTTGGGGCTGCTTCACGTTTACAAGGTGTAACTCCTGCTGCAATAGTCCACCTTCTCAACTATGTTCAACCCACAGGCCACAAGGAAAAGAAAAATTTCAAGTCTTAAAAAGTGGAAAGAGTAAAGTTATGTATAAAAAAAACAAAGTAAAA
Organism: Mugilogobius chulae; assembly: GCA_038363315.1. Lineage (NCBI taxonomy): Eukaryota > Metazoa > Chordata > Actinopteri > Gobiiformes > Gobiidae > Mugilogobius > Mugilogobius chulae. Next base: position 33,706,511 of record CM076401.1, on the reverse strand, counting down.
GTTTTTGTGTAAGCAAATTGTAATGTATTTTAAAATGTAAAAAATAAATAATTGTTACAAATATTATCACAAAATCAACCAAAAATATGTGCAACAGTTTTTTTCTTCTCAAGTGTCACATTTACAACTGCTATAGAATTAGAGACCATATTGTGAATGTTATCAATATCCAGGTTTTAGTCTGTGATCCGCTGCTGTTTGAAAGTATATTTCCATCTACTTCATCTATGCCTCGGCTGAAGAAACCAAATGGAAACCTCCACTGCAGCCGTGGTGCACCTCGTGGGGTTCAGGGTAAACGGTAGTGTCAACAAAAGTTACTTCATTGGACAGAGCGAGGGGGGTAGTGAGAGGACACTGAAAAATAATTTTACGAGCCAAGGTATATTAAAAAAGAACAGTAAAACACTGAAGATATATATAATATATATATATATATATATATATATATATATATATATATATATATATTATATTATATATATATATATATATATATATATATATATATATTCTACTTCTACTGACCTTAAAGATACTACATCGGAATGTGTATTGACTCCCAGAATGTACTTTTGAGGAAGCTCCAGAAGCCCTTGTTGAGCCCAAAGCACCCGGATAAAGAGTGTGTGGGGTAGCAAGCAGCCTGTATCACAAGACTCCTGAAAAATATTTGTGGTGACAGCTTTAGCAAAAAGCGGGAGATTATTCAAAAATGCATAAAATAGCAAGTACAGAATATAAAGTATCTTATCAAAAACTAAACCTAATAATGATTACCTCAATAATTAGACATAGACAGTTTATATTATTTCTTTTTTATGTAAGTTTGATTGACCCTTTAAGTTTGTGCTCGACTTGTTTTTATTTTCGAGTCACATTTTAGCACACGTTTTAAGGAAAATGTTGAAATAATATTTTTTGTCAAATATTGCTCATTACATTATGGCTAGCTGATACACAGCAAACCACGATTCAAATTTTTTTCTTTTGAACACTGTCAAAGCTGCAAAAATTTTGCCAATTTGGAATGCCCTGACATGCTCTAATCCTTGCTGTTGTGTTGTTTTTATTGGCATTTAAACAATGAGAATAATACTGCAAAAAGCTGCTTATTTTCTTGTAATATCTACAACATTAAAGAAATAATATTTTTTCTACTGCTGGAAATGATAATGCTTGTCATAAAATTAAAATACCTGTGAACTGAGAGAGCATTCTTCAATGATTACTCTTGTCCAGTCTGGTTCAGTCCCAGAGTTCATGGCAACTAATTCTGGAATAGTAACTCTGCGATGGATGTCGTAAATCTTTGTGCGTAAATCTGAACAGTTTTTCACAATGGAACTGAAAAATAAAACACAAATAAAATCAGCATAACATTTATTCTCCATTTAAGTTTAAGCATACACACTTACGTAAATGTACAACCACTTATTGAGTTGTGTCCAAAGCGGACAGGCTTCCTAGTGTTTGGATCAGAGCATGCTCCATTTTGGGATGGACCAATAACAGTGAGCTGTCAGGGAAAGCAGAAACAAAAATATGTATTGTGAAAAGGACTGTCAATGAATGCTCAAACTAGTCTCATAAATACAAAAGAACACAAGATGAAATGTGTGTTATGCTTTTTTTTTTTTTTTTGCTTTTTGGTAATAAAGTTGGTATTTTAGCAATGTGAAAACACTAATTGTGAAGTTAAAATTTGATAATTTTGGTAAAGCGTACAGCCTTCACATCATCATAATAGCGTCCAATGACAGGAGATCCTGGCTTGAGTCCAACAGCAGGTGCTTGTTCGCTGGATGCTGTAGATATCTGTCTAATTAACTAAAAGATATAAAATATAAAATTACATTTACAATCAATAGCATCTACAGCTTTAAATAGTTACATTACCTGATATTGCACTGTGTGTGTCTGCTGCAATAGCTGTTTATGATCCAAGTTTGCTAAACAATATAAACTTTTGCAGATAAGAGTTCACCTTTCTCACTGTATCCAATTATAAATTCCACCTGTAAAAGAAAAAAGCAACATGTAAAAACATGTAAAAATTTAATAAAATAAATATAATATAATAATAATAGTTTTATCAACAATTAAGTGAGGACATTTACCCCTTGGACCACATCAACACAAGAGTTGTTTTGTATAGTTGGTACTGTCCAGTTTGATAATGTAATAACAGGTATCTGTAAATGTAAAACAAAACCTATCAATCAACCTTACCAATTAAAAAATCAACTGAATCATGCACAAAAACTGAAACATGGCATCACAAAATACATAGAAATGTTTGGCAAATACCAGTAGATCGGTCACAGGATCAGTTTCAAGAATGGGATGCTGCAAAACAAATAAAAACAAAATCAAGTATGTATATCCTAACTCCGCATAATAAGATCAAATGTTAGCTATATGAAACCGTAGCATGGTGACCTTAATTAGATTTAGATCAGAAATGTAGAACTGAGCATTGAGAGTGGGGTCTGTTGTACAGGACTCAAGAGTTACTTCTCGAGAACAGGAAAAAGCTGATGATCTCATAAATTCTGGAATTTAGAAAGATTATAGTTTCAATTAAAACAAGTAAATTAAGTAATACAAGGTTAATAAAAAATTACAGTTTCAATCATCTCAAATGATTCTATTTTAGATGTTGTGTTGTTTACAAATGTAAGAAAAGAACTTTGAACTGAAATCCCTCCTCTAGAAAAATGAACTATTATTTGTCTTACTTGCAGGGTTCCGATTAGTGCACAAAGCAGATGCAACACCAGGGGAAGGCTGACGAAGAATTCCTCGAGCTGATGTCTTAGGGAAGTAAGTAAGTATCAGATCATCAACCTACAAAGTTGTATGTAATAAAGAATTATTTTTTTTTATAATACTGCAAAATCACACGCAATAACAGATCAATATATACTATACTCTGTAAAAATCTCTGGTGAAGGTGGTTGTTATTTGTTTTGGTGGTGCAAAGTGGTAAGAATGTCCCAAGGCAGGGTAGTTAGGGGAATCTTCTATAGTGGAAACCAACTTTTCTATTGGGAATTTAAAAAATCATTAATTACCCTAAGCTTGTACTTGAATCATAGAAAGTAAACATTTAGTTTACCTGCAGTCTGGACACAAAACAAAGAGTCTGTTATGGTGACGAGAGATGAATCTACATTTGCATGAAACATAAGCCATTTCTCAATACAAATTCCCGGTCTGTAAAAGATAAAAACAGGTATTCTAAATTTGTAATGAGGCCAAGTAAAACAAATATTTTTCATTTAAGTACTACATTGCTTTTTGAGGACATGCAGTGAACACAGTGCTCAGATTGGCAACATCACAATCTAGAGTGTCACAACAGCAGCCAATGTCACAGAAGTCGGGCGTCAAATCGCACAGGCAACCTGCAAAATAAAGAAAATAAGATTTTACAGTTGCTGCTGTTGAAGACAACTGGAAATAAGATTTGTACCCTGTGCGTCCAAAGGCAGGACAGTGGGACCGTCTGTGACTTTAGAAAGCACGGTTGTCGCCGGCGTGGGCAGTGAAGTATCATTTTCAGTGGGAATGGAAGTGACCCCTCTGTGGTCACATTGATTTCGGGAGCGACGGTCTGTGAGCTAAAGCTTGGTGAAGCCGTAGTTGTCTGCTGAGCTAAACTGTCGCCTGAATAGTACACAACCACGACAAGAACTAACGCATAGCGGAATAAGACAATCTCCATACTTTTAAAGGAACGGTACGTCTAGGAAAAACATAATTTATGTCGTTTAAACACCAATATTTAAACACTTAATAAATAAGTTAATATATTTTTTAAATTACATGCATGGGAGAACGTTAAAGGAAAATTCAAGCTAGTGTTGTAAACATGGCTAACAGACGCGAGCTGTGGTTGCTAAGGAAGTTATCACGTCGACTTCCGCCCGTGTTAAATTACCGTAAAACACGTATATAACGTAAAAATACGCAGGGAGCACGAAAGGCAGCAGAAGGGGACACAATCAGTCATGTTTAGGAGCCAAATGTTGAGCAATTTAGTGAAGGAGTCAATTGTACTCTGAGATTGAAAAGCAAACAGATTATTTTTTAACAACAATGAATACTGAGTCCCTCCAGTCATCAGCTCACTTGAGACAGAGACTGATGAAGTTAGACTTTTGCCACTGTCAAAGAGGAAAGTGTTGTATTTGTAAAAAGCTATTTTTAACAAATGTATCATACAGATTTATCTATGTGCCCATGCACATATGACAACTCAGACAGGAATGAGCCTTATGGCTGTTTATGTGTTCAAAACATTTTCCAAAACTCTGATGTACACGAGAACTCAGACAGGAGAAATATCTTACAGTTGTCGAGTCTGTGAGAAGACTTGCTCCAAGAAGTCACCTAGATAAACATGTAAGAAATGGTCTCAGAAGCTTTATTAGACCTGAGTTTATGTGGAATCTGGAGTTACTGGAATCTAGAGCATGTAACTTTTGGTATTATTATTATTATATATTAAGACCCATCAGTGCAGAATGCATTCTTTTGCAAATATAAATATTACTACAGAAGTAACATTGCAGATTGAACTAACAACAAACATAGACTTACAAGTCTTGATTTCACCTTTCAACTTGAAATTGATAAATGTGCCAGTAAAATAGATACATGTTAAGAATGATTGACTTACACTTCACTACTTCACTACATGCAAAACAGCTGCACAGTTACATTTGAACATTAAAATAACTATTTTGTAGTTTACCTTTACTTCTACTTTGAAATAAATACTTTTTATCACATCAGGCTTTATACATGCGAGATAGCCTGTAATAAATGTACTTTGAACCTAAATAAAATGTGTTGAATTATTTACCTCAATAGAAAAAAATCTGTATTATATTTTAGGCTACTTGTATCCTTTGGTTGGTCTGACTCTGGTCTATTAATCAACAAAATCAAAATAATAAATATCATGAAAGTAGAGAGTGTGAGTTTTAAATTTTTTGCCATCCAATGCTTAAAGGTGTCTCACGTTGGGGCTTGAAACAAATTCATCCAGCATTTCATTCTGTTTGAGCAAAGTGCATAGTTTGGTGGAAAGCTGAAATAAGTTGTGTAGTAGCCATGGGCCCCTTTGGAATGACCTGTAATTCAGAAAAAAACAAGCTCAATGACTATGAAAGATGACTGTATGTTTGCAAATAGGTTACCTCTATCTCTTTTCTCCTTTATTCCAGCTTACCTACTGAACAAACAAGCTCCCCCCATCTTAGACATATAAATAATTTCTATGCTTCCCATTCTGAGTAGATCAATACAATAGATATCCCTTAAGAGTTTTTCATCCAACATTTTGGAGCTGCTTTTCATAAGCAGGATTTAAGTTAAGAAGAGAAGTTACACTCTTTCTGTAGGCCTACTTGTCCAAGTTTTAGATGATACACTTTTTTGTAAATCATTGTTATAAGTTACCTCAGCTCAACCAGAGAAAACAGAGATTTTAATTATTGGTCCTGGAGCTAAGGACACCTGAAAAACTCCAAAGTCTAAGGGTTATTTTCGACTGAGAGCTTAGCTTTGATCTACACATTGCATCACTAAAAGAGAATTGTATTATTTAAATAGTATTTTAAATAAAGACCATTTCTCTTTGACCCTGTGCAGAGACACTAATCCATACATTTGATAGAAGCTGTGTATAAGTAGTCTCCTTTCTGGTCCTCTAAAGAAAACAACTGCTGCTTTAGTTCTCCAAAACTCAGCAGCACACCCAGAAACACAGTCAGGACACCAATGCTGAAGTTTCCTTGGATTTGAGCCACAGGATGATTTTCAAGTATTGTATTGGCTTACAAAGTTCTTAAGAGTCTTAGCTCTAGTTATTTATCAGAGCAGCTTTTATCATATGAGCTCTCTCGAACTTTCAGGTTCTCGGGTAGTAACCTATACCTGCACCAAAAGTTCAAACTACACCTGTGATGAGGTTGGTGAGGCTTCATTTAAAGTGCCTATGACAGGTTGAACTACTCATTTCACTAAAACAAAGTCAAGACCATTACATTCAAGATTCCACTAAACATTTTGCAAAGTTCATCCCAGCTTAGCCATTTCTTAGGGTAAAAATTGACTTCCTGTTCATAGATGATGACATCACGCTAGGGAGTTGCTAAGCAACCATGTCATAAATTGGGCCAAAACTCTTCTAATGTAACAGGTTTTAACTTCTTAAGACACTAAAATACATAACAACAGGCTCAATTTGTTAAATTTATGTTTATAGAGTTATTAAAATATGTTCATTGGGAGAAAATGTAAAATGTCTTTGTCTCCTAGTGTGACGTCATCAGTTTAGAACTCTCCTCTATTTCCTGTTATTTTCAACATATTTCAAAACTTTTCTTCACAAACTTGTCCTTGATTCACGTAAACCATCATTTATATCTACAACTAGTGTCAATCTACTCATTAAATTAAAATTGGAAATTTGTAGAAACCTGTCATACGCACTTTAATTTTATTGTTCCTAGTGAGGGAACAGTAAGTTCTGGCGCAAAGAAACCCCGTGAAAACCTTCAAAGTCTAAGGGTATTTCGACAGTAAACTAAGCTCTGAACTGGATTTGATGCATCAGTAAAAGAAGATTTTATTGTTTAAAGCAGGGCTATTCAAATGGTGACCAGGGGACAAATACACCCCACTAAGCAGTATGTTTTGGCATTAAAAACAGGCCATGGACTAAACCATATTGCCATGCACTGTTGTTCTTTGGTTAGCATGACTGCTGGAAAGGACCAGAAAAGACACATGACAAAAATATGGGCTTACAAAGTTCTTGAGGGTCTCAGCTTCGCTCTATTTATTTACCAGATCTGCTTTATCACAAAGCTTCTTCAACCAGTGCTTTAAGGTAGGCAAAAAAGTGCTGGTATTTCCAAAAAGAAGTGCCATTACTCTTATGTCCAGAGTCTTAGTTTTCATGGGGAAAATGACACTTAGCACCAGTACTGAAATGGACATTTTTACCAGTAGTGGAATTTAGTACCGAATCGATGCATCCCAGCCCACTTAAAGCACTGGTTCAAACTAAACTCATGTGAAGTTGGTGAGGTCTCATTTAATTTTTATGGCCCTTGTCTGTGGAACTGTTTGCCTAAGGTCCACGGCATGTGTTTATACATTTTATCTCAATACTTTTATCCCCTTTTCAGCCTAGATTTGACTTGAAATGCATTAGTTAAATTCATTCATTTAGTGCAGGTGAATTCTGTGGGAAGCAGTCTGGTCTCAAAAACACACATTTGCTCTTTTTTTCCCCCACACCTAAGTAAAAACAGATGTGTGACCCATTTAGGGATCTAGTAGAACTGTTTACATTGGAAATGCTTAGAGTGAATGCAAACACTGTGTCTACTGGAGGGAAATGGGATTGTGAAACCCTGGAATGTGTCTGACTATGTTTCAGTTGCTTGTGGACAACACATTGGGAAATCCATACAAACAAACTCTAGACCAGGGGTCGGGAACCTTTTACTGAGAGAGCCAAAAAGGCAATAATTTCTAAATGTTTTTCAGTGAGAGCCATATATATATATTTTTTTTACTCTTAAACAATCAAATGTGTGTGTTTATTAAAACAAGGCCACACTTTTAGAATCTAAAATTCTCTAACGTTATGCTAATGTCCATGAAGAGGCTAGAAGCAGGTTTTTGTAAACATTCTGACAATTTCTTGTAAGAGATTTTGAGCTTGTTTCCTCTCAACTGAACAACGCACAAGTACGTGCGGGGACGCGCAGACCAGACTGTGGCTCTAAAATATCAGCTTTATTTCAAATTTATCTGAGAGCCAGATGCAATCATCAAAAGAGCCAGATCTGGCTCCCGAGCCATAGGTTCCTGACCCCTGCTCTAGACGGATAGACCTAGATTTTGATATAGCAAAATAAATAAATAAATACATTTTTCAACTCAATGATTGTTTGTTACAATATAGATTTTCTAAGGCTTTATCGTAAGTAGACCCAATTTTTTTTTCCAAGCATAGGCTACATTACAAAAAATTAAAATCGAATCTTATTCAAACCAGTATAGGCTAGAATTATACTTATACTAGAATTTTAAAAACAAAGTTAGCAATTTCCGTTCTTTGTTTTGACACCTGCTAAAAGAAGGCCTATTCTTTTCAACCAAATGTTTTTATCAGGCCTTTAGTGGTTGGTAGCATGTAGACCTAGTCTCAGATTTTTTAACTTTTTTTTTTTTTTTTAGTTAAGCTATAGTTTAATTTTTAAGTTTAGAGACACTAGGTAGCCTGGTGTGTTTTATTTTGGCTCGGATCTACATAATTTACTTTTTTTCTTATTTTTCCAGTGGCCTTTTTAACAATCTGGCAACCCTGCCCACGTTTCACACAAACCATTCAGCAGCAGGTGCGGCAGGAGGCGAGGGAGATTTAATCCGGAAAAAGTTTGCTTTACTACAAATATAGTCGTACGGACGGATTTTTTATTGTCTTAACTATCTGCAGGCCGCACTCACAAGCTCCAGATAATCCCCGTTCTCCGTCAAGCCGAAATGCCTCCAGAGACATGGACGAGGAGCGGTCAGCACGACTACCGCGGAGACAAGGTACTTTTTTATGTCACATTTGTACTGACACTTGTTTCAAGCAAGAATTGCAAGTAGGCAAACGTTGTAGGCTTTGGCCACGCTGTAGGACAGAGATGTGCTCACTGTAGCCTACTGCCCACGTGTGCAGTGCCGTGCGCCGTGTCGTGTGCACAGGTGACGGAGCGGGACTTTCCGAGCGCTCGGATCTCGACCGTAAAGTGGACCTGCACATTTGCACATTGTACCAAGTCCTTTGTACAGGCTGAAGAAAAGTTGTCTGGAAATGTTGAACGTTTGATTGATGAATTAGGCAAAAAAATAATAATAATAAAAATCCAAAAAACTATATTGCAATTTGCACCATAAAGCGCAAATTGCAAAAAAAAAACAAAAAAAAAAAAACTGCTAGTGGTCTATAATAACGTGTGAAAATTTATTGTGTAGCTCAAGTGTCCAAAAGTAAAATGTTGGGATTATCTTTGCAGTTCCTTTGTCCCTATAAGAAAGTTTGCAGGTCTAAAACGCTGAGTGATGGGAAGATTCTGCAAACTAGTGAGTTTTGTGTTTTTGATTTTTTTGCTTGTGCACTAACCTTAACCCAAAGTGCATATAGCTTTGCGGGTCTGCCATTGGTGTTTGTGTGGCTTAAATTTGCTCTTTGGGTGATTTTTTATATTAAATCACTTGTAAGGTTTGTTTGTTTTTGTCTCAATTTAACTTAATTTTTTATGGTGGCATATAGGCTACACTATTGAACATTATGTGATAGCTATGCGCTGGATTGTTTGGAGAATGATGCATAGTTTGAGCTTGGTTTGAAAGACATCAGAGACGGTTTGAGTAATCTGTCAGTAAATAGATTTTTCTTTTGTGTGTTTCTTTAGATTTTTCTTCCATTTTTTTCTTTATAATCAACAATGCAGAGGAAGTGGTTATACTTTTGCAAATAACGTGTAAAATAGTCAGTGGTTGATAAGTTGCCTGATTTTTTTTTTTTTTTTCTCCACCCAGTTATGCCATAAATCACTTTGCATTGGTGGCTATAGCAAAAGTTTATATTTAAAAATATTTACTTCTGAGATTTGGTTAAGTTTAGGCTTAGTTTAAGTTAATTTGGTTACATTTTCAGGATTTGGGAAAGGTATGCTAACTGTGTATCGGCATAACTGCATTGGGGAAAGTTGTGATACCTCTGAGTTAAAGTGGCTAAACAAAAATCTAATGAAATATTGTGCTACTACAACTACTACTCATATTTACTGAGCACCTTAAAACAACACAACTGACAGTGCTTCCACACAAAACAACATAACAAACGTATAACAAACAAAATATTACAGCCAAGGTTACAGTAAAATGGCCGATAACCTCAAACTTGTTAATCAAAGACTAGGAAAATAAGTGAGTCTTTAGTAGAGAATTAAAACAGGATATGAGTCGGCCAGCGTGATGTGCGGAGGGAGCTTATTCCACAATTTTTGGAGCTGCCGCTGCAAAAACCTTATCACCTCTAGTTTTTTTTTTTTGTAGTCTTTGGTACAACAAGATGACCTGAGGTAGCGGCAGGACAGTGAGGGATAAGCAGGCTGGACAGGTACTGAGGAGCTAGACCATGGAGACATTTTTTAAAGAATTCTAAAATCACAGGGAGCCAGTGCAAGGAACGAAGGACAGGAGAAATGTGATAATTTTTAAGAATCAAAGCAGCTGCATTCTGCACTAGTTTAAACGTGAGAATTTTAACTGGTGGGACTAAAAGTGAATTACAGCATGGATTAAAATTAAGTTGTGATGAGATAAAATTGTTTTCACGTTGGCAAGTTGCCTCAGCTGAAAAAGCCAGTCTTCACAATTTAGGCTTTAACATAGTGACTGAACAACAAGAAGCAAATATTTAAGTATTCACAATTTTTTTAATACAAGGATGATTGTCTAAATGCAACTTCATCGGCTCATTCTGTTGGTATGTGTGTCTAATCTAGACTTCCAAATGTGTATTGGCAAACAATATTTTTATGAAAGCTATTTTACCTCATTCAAAGTCTGACCAAGCTGACCAAACACTGTTTTCACTAACAGACAAATGAACAAAAATATATAAATAATTTAATTAAAAAGTAGAAATCGGAAAAACTCATATCGGTGGATCTCTAACTCAAAACTATTATGTAAAAGTGCCTATGACAGGTTGAACAACTCATTTAACTAAAACCAAGTTAAGATCATTATATTTAAGATTTCACTAAACATTTTGTTACAACAAATCTTATTTTTCAGCTGTCTATCTTAATCAAATTAGTTGTTTATTACATAGTCAGTATCCCATAAATTTCTGGAAACAGGCCTACACGTTTGACGAGGAACACATCAGTGAGGGGCCTGAGACTGGCATGTGACGAGGCTGCAGTCTAACTTTTTGGTGCATTTAGTCTAACAACTTGTAAAGCACATCACTGCCTGATATCTGCTACTTCAGAGCAGAGAGAGAGTGCACCTCGGGCCTCCACTGTAAAAATGGAGCTGACTTCTAGTGGCCAACGCAAAACGATATAAGCAGCAAATTTTTTTTTCTCCTGGAAAGAAATAATTAAAGTATTTGATCATTTTAAGGATATTTGATGTAGTGTAAACACATGAGTACCTAATGGTTTCCAATAAACTTTTAAATTTCAGTTTTAAAGTTAGGCTGGGCCAGCCTAATGTGGGGACACAAGTGTGAAAACACCAAAACGCACATGTACTCTCATGCTACTTTGAGCAGACATGAGAGCAGAATGCAGACAGAGCCAGGACTCACGGCCAACTCACACAGTGGCACATGGCATTAACTCTCAAGTAAATTATGCCTGTACGAAAGGCCTTCACAGGATTAAGCAGCTTTTTGATGTACTGATCTGTCTTTTTTTTCTGCTCTGAACATGAGCTGTATTCAAGTGCTGTGAGTGAGTATGGCATTTGTATGTAATCAGGAGATCTCAAGCCCTGATTGGTTGTCTGGACAGTCCAGACAACCACACCTTGTCTGGCCTGGATATTGTTTTTTTTGACCAGTGTTCTGATAACTTCTGACTTATTAAGGCACTGATGAAGACATTGTATTCATACAGAAGGGGGTGTGTGGACAGGTATTCATCACATTGTCAACTGACCAAAAGTTGTATAACACTCACATTACAGGGACCTAACACCCTGATGGGGACAAAAAGCAGGTCCTCATGGTGTAAATCCTTCATATCGGCCCCATGGTTTTAAATTCAAATAAGGTTAGGATTAGGGGTGAGGGTTGGGCAAGTAGTCACTAATGTTAAGGTTAGGCTAAGGGTCCATGAATGAATGTAAGTCCCTGTAAAAGGAAAACACAAGATGTGGTTATTTAGTATGTCCTAATTATAACATTATGAGTAGGGATGCACCGATCAGCTTTTTCTGTTCCGATACCGATACCGATCCGATACTTTGACTTAAGTATTTGCCGATACCGATATAAACCGATACCAGTATAGAATGAAATGCCTTATTTTCTTATCAAAGCATAAGACATTTGGTTATGTAGTGTTATGTAATTATTATTTCTAGTGTAAGTCACAACTTAACAACTTAATCTGAACAAAATGTCAAACATAATAACATGTTCTGAATCAACACCAGCCAAAAAATTTGTCCTATTATGTCCAATTAAGGCACAACAATGGTATCGACTGAACCGATATCATGGAGTCGATACCCGATCCAGCAAAATTGCCTGGATCGGCACCGATATCCGATCCCAGTATCGGATCGGTGTAACCTTGGCAAGCAATATCGACACTGGTGCAAGAAACTTTGCACACACACACACCGTCACCGAAAACCTAGCTTTCTGTGTGAATACCTCTCCATCAGTGCCTTATAAGTCAATTGTCAGAACTAAAATCAAGACCCAGTTCGATCAAGAAGTGGTTGGAATGCACTTCATTTAATGAAATTTATTCATGGAAAGCCCCTTGAGATGCAGCATCTCGTTTTCAAGGGGGACCATTCACAAACAACAATGAATTACAGACTGACAAAAAATAAATACAGAATAATACAGCCAATAAACATAAAATAAAAGACAGACAGAACAAGACAAATCTGCTCACATATCCCCCCCCCCCCCCCCCTCCCCTCCATCTCTGTACATTATAAAGAACAAAAATAAAAGAAAGAAAAGAAACATGTTAAACATACTAAGCAGACTAGAGATGCCAAGAGTATTAGATGGTTCAGCAATCAAAGATTACAAAGATTATTAATTAAAACATTGTAAATTTAACCCACATACAGTGTCTTAGTCAGTCAGTTGTTTGCTAAAATAATCTTTCCCTTTCCATTTCTTCCTATAGGACAAGGCAGAAAAAAGCAAAACTTTGTTTACGTCATGGTGGAAGGCATTTAACAATTTTGCATTATTTGGACACCATAACTAATTACATTGACAGTCAATTTTCAAATATGTTAACAATGACATTTTAAATGAGCCTAGTGTAGTGAGAGATCTCACTGACTGAGGCAGGTTATTCCAGTCTGACGGAGCCTTGTAACAAAAAGACCTCCGACCAACCTCTTTATGAATCCGAGGGACAATAAAAGTCAGATATTGAAGATTACGAAGAGAATATGTTGGAATATATTGTGTAAAGAAACATTTAAGATAAGGTGGTAAATCAAAATAAATACATTTATAAATAAATAAAAGCCAGTGAAACTGTCGCCTCTTTTCTGGTAATAACCAATTAAGCTGATTGTACAGTTGGCAATGATGTGTTCTGTAAGAGCATTTTAAAATAAATCTACACAAAGTATTAAACAGACATTTAATGATGTAAGATAAGTATTGTAAGTATTTTGATAGATTATGTCAGCATAGTCAATGATAGGTAGAATAAGCTGGGTAATTATTTTTCTTCGCACTTGTAAAGTAAAACAATTAGAAGATCTATATAGAGGCATTAAACAAGAATATGATCGTTTTATAATATAATCAATATGCGGTTTGAAATTTAATTCTGGATCAAGCCATAATCCCAGGTATTTAACAGAATTAACCTTAGTCATTGTGGTGCCATTATCAAAATATACAGTAAGGTCAGAAGAATGAAGTGAAGAACGAGCACCAAAAAAGCATGCATACAGATTTGTTCATATTGAGCTTTAAAAAGTTATTTTTAAGCCAGTTCTGTACTAAGTTAAAGTCCAATTGTAATTTGGCCTGTAGTTGTAATAAATTGGTGCTAGAAAAGTAAATAACAGTGTCATCTGCATATAAGTGAACAGAGCAATTTTTACACACTTGAGGAAGGTCATTGATAAAAATAGAAAATAAAAGAGGACCAAGAGTAGAGCCTGTGGTACACCCTTTTCCATTATGCAATGACCAGACTGTGCATCTTTGAATACAACAAACTGTCGTCGGTTGTGGAGGTAAGCACTAAACCATAAGAGAGCATTTCTATTGAGGCCTATAGATGAAAGTTTATCCAGAAGAAGATAGTGATCGACCAAGTCAAAAGCCTTGGAAAGGTCGAGAAATACAGCTCCTGTGCATTGACTCTGATCAAAGGAGGTAAACACATCATTAGTAAATTTAACTAGAGCAGTAGTGGTGGAGTAACCAGAACGGAAACCAGACTGAAAGGAGAAAGAATATGAAATTGGTTGACATAGGCATACAACTGTTGAAAAATTAATTTTTCAAAAATTTTTGCAACTACACAAATTATTGAGATTGGACGATAATTGTTAGAGTCAGTGTTATCTCCACCTTTGAATACAGGTGTCACTCTTGCAGTTTTCCATGCAAGTGGAATGGAGCTTGTATTTAAAGACATATTGAAGAGGTCAGAAAGTGGGTATATTAAAATGCTAGAACCAAGTTTAAGAAACCTGGCTTCTAGACCATCTGGGCCAGTGCACCCATTTTTAAGTTCAGAAATAGCTTTTAGTACTTGAGATGGTTGAATTTGAGAAAAAGAAAAGGTTGAATTAGTTTGATTTGACACACTTAGTGAAGCCCGATAATCAGAATGAAATGTACTAATTTGAGAAAAGTGCTTATTAAATGCTTGAGCAATCAAAGAAGGATCAGAAATAATTTTATCATCAGCATAAAGATGTTCAGTGAAGTCATTGTTTGATTTATTAAGAAGGTGATCAAGATGTTTCCAAAACTGTTTGGGATTGTTCCAATTTTTGAGAAAGGCCTCCTTGTAATAATTTGACTTTGCATTTCGAGTTTGTGTTTTACACTGGTTTCTAATTTGACGATATACATCTCGGTCAGTAGGATCTTTAGACAAATTTGCTTTATCCCAAGCTTGATCACGTTTTTTATATAGACTAATTAAATCAGATGTAATCCAAGGGAGATGGTGGCCCTTTACACGGAGTGTTTTGAAAGGTGCATGTTGATTAATTACATTTAAAACTTCAGAGTAGAAGTATTCCCATGCATTTTCAACAGAAGGAATGAGATGAAACCTAGTCCAGTTAATATTGGCCAGGTCATGTATGAATTGTTCAGAATTTATATTTCTGCATTGTCTTACTTTGATGTATTTGGGTGGAAGTTTAGGAGTTTTGATCTTCCACACACAAAAAACAATTGAATGGTCACTAAAACTATCAGATAGGACCCCAGATTTAGTGATTCTATCTGGATTTGTGACCAGAATCCAGTCAAGCAATGATGAGGACGAGCAGTCAACTCTAGTTGGTTCTTTTATTAACTGAGTAAAGTTGGCACTTGCCACTAAATTTCTGTCACTAGCAGAAGAACGGTGGAGCCAATTACTATTAAGTCTCCAAGAACTAACATTTCGCTATTTTTTTTGACTGAATTAATTGTATTGATAATTGATTTCATTGCATCAGAAGAAGCAGATGGTGATTTATAAATATTAGAAATAATAATATGCTTGTTGGCATGGAAAATTATTTGCTCATAGCTTATTTAATATAGAGCTCTGATCTACATTAAATAACTCCTTAAGTTCTGTGGAGGCAATGCATGCGCTCTTTCTGTGGCACAGTGTGTCTTGGGTGCCTATCTCGCATAGCTTGGGCTGGGCAATATTGACAAAAATGAATATCTTGATAATTGTTTTATGCATTCTGAATAGAATATTCAGACGATAATATTTCAAACCATCATGTGTTTTAAATGTTTTAGTTTAGTTTAGTGTATAAGTTTAATGATCAGAAAAACTGGACATGACCGGATCGTGTAGAGCAGAGGTTCTCAAATGGGGTGCCGCGACGTGAGTCCAGGGGTGCTTGGGGAAATTGTTGAGTCTGACAGAATTTTTCAAATAAATGCTTTCATATAGATCAGTAGTTGTGTACAGCCAGAGCACTCTTTGTCTCAGTCAGAACCATTTGCATTCCTACAACATTCTCCACTTTAAAAGCGGCTCCGTGTGTCTGTGCCATGTAGAACTCATTAGTAACAGATTGTGTGTTTAAACAAACGTTTGCCACACCCAGAAATATTGTGTGAAACTGGAGTTTGTAATGATGCTTAATTTGCGCAAATCTGCCTTAGATACAAGGCAAATCTGCCTTAGATACAAGGCAAATCTGCCTTAGATACAAGGCAAATCTGCCTTAGATATAAGGCAGATTTGCACAACGGTTCGAAACATATAGTGAGATAAAACATACAAGAGTATAAACTCAATGCGGCACGTAACGAGCAATGCGAAAATTATCAAAGTGATCTTTGGAACTTTTGCATTTGCAAGAATGTTTCATAAAACAGATGTCCTGTCCTGACAAAAGTTTGTGGAACAGCAGTGTTTTCTCTGCTCTAATCACGCAGAACAGTCCTGAACACACAGGACAGTCTCGTCACGCTGTAGCTTCTGAACACAATGAGTTTACAGGGGCGGACCTAGATTCAGGGTTGGGGCCCCTGAGAGCTTTTGATTTTAAAATGATTTTACAACATGCCTTATACCTTTTAATAATTTATATCATGTATTAGAAAAAAGCATTTAAAGTATATCATATATCAGAATTGTAAATTATCTCGGAAATTTGGGATTGGATTAAATAAAATGTTCCTGTGGGCGGCCTCGCACACCCTTCTAAATTAGGCCGACAAAAAACATTATTTTTGTGATATAGTATTTACTAGTCTCAATAGTTTTAGAAGTCTTTATTGTGAAAATCAATGGAATTTAAATAAGTTGTGCATGTTTTAAATACAAAAGGTAAAAAGCACAACCTTATTCAAGTAAAATACTATGTAAAATTGTAAGGGGTGCCTTGGCATAGGGCAAGTATGTTTAGAGACATTCTTGGTCGACTTAAGACATGTGCTGTCAATCAATTAGTTGGCTAAAAGCAAAACTAGAAAGTGTCTCAATGATCTGACCAAATATCTGACCCAAGCTGCATTCACAGATGATTGCATGCTAATTAACTACCTATAAAGAAAAACAAAACAAAAAAATAAAACAGCTAATTGAGATTTTTATGTGAAAAGTACTGAATAAGTTTGCAATGTGCTTTCTTCTAACTACCGTAAATTCTGGATTATATGCCGCTAGTTATATGGCAATACAGCAAAATTATAGATTCTCATACTCTTACTATTAACAAGTTGCGGCCTATATACCGGTATGTACTTTATCCTTTTTCTTACTTAAATCTAGTGGGTGCAGCTTTTATTCAGGTGCGCTCAATAGGGCAGAAATTACAGTAACACAAATTTTGGAGTGCTCTTAACAGTCTAGCTGTTTAGTTGAACATTTACAATGTACATTTTTAACAGACTTTTTTGTTGCCTTTTTACTACAAACGATATACTCAATATTCTGTTTTTGCATATCTTAAAGACAACATTCACAATTTTATCTAAATTTCAATATATTGAAAATCCAATAAGACGGCAATTCCAGGGAATTGCACGTCATCCCAAATTACAAAGGGTACTCTCACGTTAGGGCTGGGCGATCTGGGAAAAATATAATCACGATTTTTTTTTCTCATATCGATCGATCTCGATTTTCAATTCGATTTAGCTTAACCTTTTCAAAAACAAATTAAAATGCCATTCATAAACATAAACGAAACTAAAATTTTATTATGTCCCATTTATTAGATTTTTTTGAAGCTTTTATCATTATTTTGTCTCTAAGATTGACTTTTGCTCCAAACTACACATTTTTATTGACAAAAGTTCAGTTTTCGATCTTTTGATTCAAAACCCACCACCAAATAATTGACGATTCATTTCGATTCGATCTCTCGATTTTTCGATTAATGGCACAGCCCTATCTCACGTCCTGTCCAGTGAGCTCTGACCAGCCACAGTTCATGGGATGAGCGCTGGAGAATAGAGACTTTACTCTGTAAACCGTATATGAATGTCCTGTTGGTTTCCGTGGTCCAATCAAAGGACCGCACACTTCCCAGGCTAGAAAATGCCAAGCCCGGAGTCTTTGAAACCGACTGACCCCCACTGCATGCTATTTGTTCATATAGCCTTTTGCATTAACGTTAGTCCTCATTGGTGATTTGTGAAACAGACAGGTTTTGTCATAAAAAAACAAACAAAAAAAACATATAAACATTGTAAGTGAAAAAAAGAGATCCATAAGCAAATAGTAGGTTTTGCTTTTTATTTATACAGGAAACAAAAACAAGTGAATTCACTTAAACATTGGAAGGATTAAAAAGGATTAAATTAAACATTTTCTTATTTATTTTTCTGCAACCCGTTGGAAAATAATGATAAGCTCACAATGTAAACAACGCCGGCAAAGCATGTCTTCACAGGTCCTAGAGGAGTGGCTCAAATGTCCATTCACTCTTATTGGGTGTGGCTAAAGCCAGGGGAGGAGACTTGTCCACAAAAGCAGCTCTCCTCTTATTCACAGCATTGGCACACAGCTGGAAGGACTTCAGCATTCACTTTGTTGGACTGATTTAGGGTTGTGTATTTTTCAGATTTCCGCAGTCATGTCGGAGGAGGAAGAACAGCTGGATTACTACACAGCTATTAAGAAAGCAGAAAAAATGCTGTGCCGTTTTCCTTTGATTTCTGTGAGAAATGTTCCTCTTATGTCTTTGATTGCTTCAAACTTTGATACTATCTGGGCATTTACCCCTGACCCTTCAGACCTCCTCATCGCTACATATCCAAAAGCAGGTATTTTTGTCATCTTTTCTTAAGACCATTGTCTTTTATGCTAAGCTATTGTCAATCTGTTTGTCAAAAAAGCTTGAGTCAAAACTTAACTATGTGTTAATTAGAGATTGAATTGTCAGGATGAATCAATTTTATTACCTTAACTTTGTCATAGAAACAACATCTGATTGTCTTTGTAGAGTCAAGAGAGATAGTCATACCTGACTGTGGTGTGTGTTAACTGAAAAGAAACACTTAAATGAAATTGTTTTAAGGCCTGGTGTATCTTTTTAGCCAAGCTGATGCCTAATAGTTCCTCTGCTCAGTTTAATTTACCTCTAGTGTGTGGATAGATAGCAGACTATACATTGTCCTCCTTTCACCTCGTGTCAAATGTTTTACCTTTTTAATTTGTATGTCTCCTGCACAGAACAGGATCAGATGCTATGTTTACGTTAAGCTATTGATTAAAGACTATTTCCACAAAGTAAAATGAAGGGATGAGGTGACCATTTCCTAAAATGAAGTTAAATAACAAATGTTTGACATAGCAAAAAAAAAGGGTTAAATATTATCTAGATACAAAGTTATTATATTATAGTTCTAGCATGCCTTTTGTGGATTATTTGTATCTACATTCCATAATGAGTACTCTTGAAAGCTGCCATCCTGTACTAATAGAAAGAAATGCTTAAGTTGATGAGCGCCATAAATGCAAAATAGCTTGCTTTGTTTAAAAAAAAAAGTATATATTTATTTAAAGTTAAAAAAATAAATCAAAAATACACACACACACACACATGTTGGGTTTCCATCTGTCATGGAACATTACATTGACTTACATTCATTTCATGGACCCTTACCCTAACCTTAATCTCAGTGACTACTTGCCTAAACTTAACTCAACCCTCACCCTAATCCTAACCTTATTTGAACTTAAAACCATGTTGCTGATCTCATAATGAAGGATTTACATCATGGGGACCTGCTTTTTGTCCCCATAAGGAAGGCAGGTCCCCAGAAAGTGAGTGTGTATACAACTTTTGGTCCTCACAAAGTGATGAATACACGCTCACACGCACACACATACACATTGGAACCTAATATTTGTTATGTATTTGTTTTTTTTTTAACTCCTTTGACACTGTTTGGCAATATTTGATTTCAAGAACTAAAAAAAAACTAACTTTGTGCAACGGTGGAATGACCGGTTTGTTTGTATATAAGGAACAACATGGACTCAGGAAATAGTGGATCTGCTTTTACACAACGGAGATGCTGAGGCATGCAAGCGAGCCCCCACGCCTGTCCGTAGTCCCTTTTTGGAGATATGCTCCCCCAAACCCATCCCCTCAGGCAAGTACCCTGCAAAAACATCAGTGATTAAGATGACACACTACAGTACAGGTGAATAGGAAAAAAAGGGACTGAGCCAACTTTATTTAATTTTGTTGGTATGTTAGATAAAGGTTTTACTCAGGGGACTTTGGATATCTTATTTTGTTTTCGCTTAAAATGTTTTGACTGAAAACATTTAGATACAAAATAGTTTTTCACTGTAGTTAATGCATAATGCTTGTTTTCACTCATGTATTTTTGTGAAATGGGAGTTGTGCCACAATTTCATAAAAGCCAAGAGCCACATAAATGATGGCTCACAAATAAAACAACTCCCTTGATCTTTTGCACCTTTTTATGGAGGATCCACTACCTGTTTGTCTCTGTTGAGAAGTTATAATTCTTGGAATGTTCTAAATGTCCGTGAAGATAGTAGGTGACGCCAAGGTACTGATTAAATCAGTTCCAAATAATGCATTTTACTAGCATTTCAGACACCGCAACAAGATCTCCATAAAGACGAAAAGGTGGCAGACCAAGTTATATAGTGCACTTGTTTAGATATTTCAATATACTGTATGTCTTTGACTTTTTATTGTTTTGTTTTTGCATTGTGGATTTTTTTTCTTGTCAAAACCTGCAGAGGCATAATTTCGTAATTTTGTAATATGCAACATGGCGCCTGTATCCCATGTGCTAAATTTTAATTTCAAGTTAATTTGCTTTCAGTTTAAGCTAGCCATAATGCCATGGCCAGTGAACTGTACATCAAGTTAATTATTGCCTGTCCTTGGTGAAACAGTTGTTTCAGCTCAAACTAAATTTTATAGGTAATAGGAAAACCTGGAATGATGTAGCAAACTTTTTATATTTACGTTTTAGGTCTTGATCTGCTGAAAACCATGGACCCTCCAGAATGATAAAAACACATCTCCCCATCCAGTTGGTGCCTTTGGGTTTCTGGGAAAACAAGTGCAAAGTGAGTTTTCATATCTCTGTTGACTTTAGTTTATTGCCTGCATAAAGCTGCTACGCTACTGGTATTATGGTATCTTGCGTCCTCTGGTGACCCATATGTCATTGTCATTATAAATCATTTTGTTATATGATGTGTAGACAATATACGTGGCACGCAACGCTAAGGACAACTTGGTGAGCTACTACCATTTTGACCGGATGAATCAAACACAGCCGGAACCAGGCCCTTGGGACGGCTACATCCACAAGTTCATGCGAGGAGATGGTAAGCAGATTAACACACATTCCTAGGAGTCATTTTACACACTTATCAAACTGCAGGGTTCACTACAAAGGAAAAAGCTTTCATGAACTGCTATTGTGCTATTACTGTACACATACAGTGCGTGAGAAAAGTATCATAACACACATTGATTGTGCAACTATGTTGGACAGAGTCTGAAAATAGAAAATTACATTGTATGATTTTAATGCAAAGTATTTGAATAATCTTATTTAATCAAATTTTGTATAGCCAACTAACCATCAAGAATTCCCTCTCAGGCCTATTATTTTTTCTTAAAGAACTATTCTCCATTTGTTACTTGTAAGAATGGCACCTTTTTGAGCTTTTTATCGGTATAAAAGACATACTGTATGGGGGGCGGGGTTTCGCTTGACTGATTGTGAGAACAATAAAGAGTGCATTACAGGGTCGTTTATTCACACAAAATCATGTTTGGAACTCAGTGTTGACTTTTACCGCTGGTTAACTGTGCTCAAGTCTACTCTATAAAAGGTCACCAGAATGAAGCCAAAAACACACTTCTTCACCATGCCACGATTGTTGCAACCAGAGAGAGATCGAGCTCCAAGCTGGACGGTGTTGTTTTGCTGTCGCCAGGGTGTTTGGAGTTCACTGATCTACCATTAGTCGACTTATGGAGCGATACCAGGCCACTGGTTCCTCTAACGACCACCCTGTACTGGTCGCCCCCGTGTAACGACCGCTGCACAAGACTGCGACAACCGCCCCGCACATCTCTGTGACAGGTTCAGCCGCCACCAGGTCCACAGTCGAGACCATTGCGACACACCACAGGCCAGTGTTGGCTAGAACCATCCGTAATGGCCTCCGCGCTGACTGTTTTCCACCATATCGGCCATCAGTGGTTACCCCCCAACATCGCACGAGTTGAATGGTGCACTGCACATCGTCGTTGGACTTTGCAGAGGTGGTCCCAAGTCGTGTTCAGTGATGAAAAAAGGCTGAAGTGCTTCAGAGCAGATGGCCGAGATTGGGTGTACAGGAGATGCTGGGATGGGTTTGGGTCAGGACACGTGCAAGTTTCTTGCATAGTGCCTGTTGCAGCTTCAGTTAACTTCAGTTTGGATTAATCCAAAGCAGATTCACATACAGTGCCTTGCAAAAGTATCCAACCCCCTTGAACTTTTCTACATTTTTTCTTATTATGACCACAAAAATCAAACATATTTCACTGAAACTTTGTGTGAAAGACCAACACTAAGTTGCACACAATGGTGAAGTGGAAGGACATACATGATCTATTTTTTTTTTTACAAATTAAAAGCTGAAAAGTAGGCGTGCAAAATTATCCAACCCCTCTGAGTCAATATTTTCTGGAACCGCCTTTTGCTGCAATTACAGCTCCAAGTCTCTTCCACATCTTGAGACTGACATTTTTGCCCATTCTTCTTTGCATAATAGCTCCAGCTCAGTCAGATTAGATGGAGTGTGTTTGTGAACAGCAGTCTTCAGATCTTGCCACAGATTCTCGATTGGATTTAGGTCTGGGCTTTGTCTGGGCCATTCTAAGACATGAATATGTTTTGTTTTAAACCATTCCAATGTAGCCTTGGCTTTATGTTTGGGGTCGTTGTCCTGTTGAAAGATAAACCTCCGCCCCAGTCTCAAGTGTTTTCAGACTCCAATAAGTTTTCTTCCAATATTGCCCTGTATTTGGCTCCATCCATCTTTCCATCAACTCTGACCATATTCCCTGTCCCTGCTGAAGAAAAGCATGTGCAGAAAATAATGCAGGCCCTTGTATTTTTGATTGTGTGGATGGTGCATTCAGAGTCATGAGCAGTGTTAGGTTTCTGCCACACATAGCGTTTTGCATTTTGGCCAAAAAGTTCAATTTTGGTCTCATCTGACCAGAGCATCTTCCTCCACATGGTTACTGTGTCCCCCACATGGCTTTTGGCAAAGTGAAAACATGATTTCTTATGGCTTTCTTTCAGCAATGGCTTTCTTCCATAAAGGCCAGATTTGTGTAGTGCAGAACTAAAAGTTGTACCTTTGACAGATTCCCCAACCTGAGCTGTAGATCTTTGCAGTTCCTCCAGAGTCACCGGGGACCTCTTGGCTACATCTCTGACCAGTTCTCTCCTTGTTGAAACTGTAAGTTTAAGTGTACGGCCTGGTCTTGGTAGATTTGCAGTTGTGCCATACTCCTTCCATTTATGGATGATGGTGTAAACAGAGCTCTGTGAGATGTTTAGAGCCTTGGAAATCTTTTTATAACCTAATCCTGCTTTTTACTTCTCCACAGCTTTATCCCTGACCTGTGTGGTGTGTTCTTTGGACTTCATGGTGCTGACCGCTCCCCAATACTCACAAACAAACCTCTGAGGTTTTTACAGAACAGCTACATTAATACTGAGGGTGGATTACACACAGGTGGACTCTATTTATTTGTTAGGTCAACATTGAACCTTCTAAAGCCTCTAAAAGCAATGTGTTGCACTCAGAAAAGAAGGGGGTTGGATAATTTTGCACGCCTACTTTTCAGATTTTAATTTGTAAAAAAAAAAAAAATAGATCATGTATGACTGTCTTTCCACTTCACAATTGTGTGCAACTTAGTGTTGGTCTTTCACACAAAGTTTCAGTGAAATATGTTTGATTTTTGTGGTCATAATAAGAGAAAATGTAAAAAAGTTCAAGGGGGTTGGATACTTTCGCAAGGCACTGTAGTTTCCTTCCAGGATGCTCATTTAATGACTAGAAACCCGCATCAGAACGCATGTCTCTGGGAAGAAAAGACCTCATAATTCTTTCAGCAAACCCTCACAGCTCTCGCACCTGCATCTGCACTCCTCTGAGGTCAGTGAACATGACCAAATTGGTTTTAAGCACTTCCAAGGTTCTGCGGGACCTGGACCATACCCTCACTCCATGTACTCTTTGAGTTACTAATGACATAAGATCCCACTGTGTGGGGCATCAATGATCTTGAGAAGGCATTAACCCTGAACCACAGGGGGACCTGGTCAATGTTCTGAAGAGAGCTGGGACCACAATCATAAAGGTTACTATTAGTAAGGAACTCACTATGGATTCAAATCAGTGGGAGCCAGGGGAAACAAATTTTCTAGCAGGATTATGACAGCCAGTCAAAGAGAGGCAGGAGTGGAGCAGTGAGAGAGGTCCAGATCTCAAGATTAGGTAGCATCCGGAGCAGCAGTATCCGTAACAGATACACTCCCCAGAGGGAAGTGGGACAAGGGACAACCTGTGAATAGCAAAGAACAGATTATGGATGAACTTAGTAATGAAATGTTCTTTACAAGGAAATAGGAGAAATTATGAAAATTGGCAAGGGAAAGCAAATTTATTTGTTTATATATAGCACAATTTGTACACAGATAAGAGCAGGAACAATTGCAAAGCAGGAGGACAAACTCACACTTTTAAAAATACAATATAAGAACAAGAGTTCAGAAAGTGCATATAGTCACATGCACGTATAAGCAGAGATTGCACAGATAATCAAAGGTGACTGAATATGAGTTTTGTAAGGACTTGTGTAAATAGACACTGACATACACTCATGCACCGTTTATGCAGGCTCTAAGTGCAGTACAGTGTTAAGTGTTGAGTTTTTGAGCCACACACTGACATACACTCATGCCCCCTAACAGTGCAGTGTTTGAGGGAGCGAACACCTGATGCTATATGTACATGTTTCTAATTGTAAATTAAGTGCCACAAAGATTTTTTTTTTTGACTTGATAAATGAGGCCCTAGGTGTTCTGTTATATTGCATGAAATATGTTTGTCCATTGTTTTAATCTTCTAATTTCTTTCATCTTTGAACAGTGGGATGGGGCTCCTGGTATGATCATGTGAAGGGTTACTGGGTTGAAAGAGAAAAGAAGAACATCTTATATCTGTTTTATGAGGACATGAAAGAGGTGAGGATCCAACATACCCATGATCATAGACTAACATTACTTTGAAATGCAGTCATTTATTTTGTTTATGTTCCCAGAACCCCAGACGGGAAGTGGAGCGCATCATGAAATACCTGGACCTGTCTCTCTCTGACGAAGTCATCAGCCGAATTGTGGAGCTGACGTCATTTAAAAACATGAAAGAAAACCCAATGTCCAACTATTCTTGTATTCCATCCCAAGTGTTTGACCACAACATCTCTGCATTCATGCGAAAAGGTTAGTTATATTTCAAACTTGCATCTGCATTAAAAAATATTGCTGTTGCTTTGTCAACCTTTTGAGTGTGAATGGTCAGTGTCAATGTTTTGTCTGTCTTCTCTGTGACTGTAGAAGCATATTACATGAAATCACTTTTCTGAGCTATAAGAATCAGAAGGTGTATTGCCATTGTCTGACCACAAAACAAAATTCACCAACTATGCTAATGTGCAACATACTGTATAACACTGATGATAATAAAAGAAAAAAAAGATGTTTTGAAATATACAGTATAATACAAAGAGTAAGGGCATGCAAAAAATATAAGCTTAATAGGTAAAATAGCCAATAAGCTCTGTGCATGGAATTTCAGTTGGCTTGTTTATGTTCAAAATGGCTCACATCTGTACATACAAGCATTTCCTGTCCAGTTCATTTCTATGAGGTTTTCACCACACCAGCTTAAAGTGATAAATACTTTTAATGATAAAGATCAGACAGTGACAGTGAGTTTGTGGTGAATGTTAGAAAAAACATGTTAAAGACTTCACAAATCAGAAGAATAATTCACCATAGATGATGAGAGACGTGTATCTAAATGCTAACGCTAACAGGAAATGCTTGTGTACAGAAGTTAGCTATTTTTAACAAAAACAAGCCAACTGACTCTGTGCTCTGTGCGCAGAGCCAATTAAAATGTTTTTTTTTTTTTTGTTTTTTTTATCATTAGTTACTCAAGTAATATTCATATTGATTTGTGCATGGTTGTGTAATTTTGTTTAGCCCACCAGCTGATGATCCAGTACATACCCCCTATTCCCACCCACTTCTCCATACTTACTTGTTTAGATTTAAAGTAATGTCAAATTTGC
Source organism: Mugilogobius chulae (assembly GCA_038363315.1). Taxonomy (NCBI): domain Eukaryota; kingdom Metazoa; phylum Chordata; class Actinopteri; order Gobiiformes; family Gobiidae; genus Mugilogobius; species Mugilogobius chulae. Next base: position 33,680,120 of record CM076401.1, on the reverse strand, counting down.
CATAGTCACTTTCCAATAATAAAAACAAGTCACTTAAAATGTGCTACAATTTTCATTGTTACGTTTATCAGTTGTGTAGGAACATAATGTAATTAAATTTAATCATTTGTATATTTCAAAATAGTTCTACTAATCTATGTCATAGTTTATTACTTAATGCTTGGAAAATACACATTTTGTCTCGTTGAAGTATAAACGAGCTAACCAAATGTATTTTAACAATTTAAAGTTGGGGTAGGCTATCTAACCTTTTTAAGTTATAAATTAAGATAAGATGAACCTTATTGTCCTCAGAGGGGAAATTTGTTATGGGCTATAGTGCCCGCTGCATATAAAGGACATACAACTCATTCCACATTGGACAAAAAATGCTCTAGTGCTTCAGTAAGTTCATTTCATCTGGTTCATATTAATAATGTAATAAATTAGAATACCTTAGTCACATTTCATATATCCAAGTTATTAAAACAATTCAAATAAGTTGAAGTGACTACGTCTGGCTGCCCAAAAGTGCTTTAAGCATCTTATTTAAAAGAATCACTGACCTTGGGTGAAAGGAGTGATTGAAACAATTTGTTTTGTGCCGGATTGCCCTAAAATGCCGACCAGAGGGCAGAACGTGCTCCGAGTCTCTGACAATGTTATTGACCAGTGTCAATGCAGTCGTTTCATAGATCTGCCGGAGCGATGAAATTTCTGCTGATCCAATTATTATTGCCGCCATTTTACCAGCCTGTGGATTTTTGATTTGTCTTTTACTGAGATTACGCCAAATCAAACAGCCATTCCATATCTCAGGCAGCTCTCAAAAGAAGTGTAGTCTCTGGGCTAACTTAGCACACAGCAAGTCCACGTACTGTATTTGCTCCATTTAAAGTCACTATCGACAAGCAAGCCCAGGTACTTTATGGAATTAGTAACCTTTGTGTTTTCCACTATAAAGTCTATGATAAATGTGGCACTTTGTGTAAAGCTGAGACCACTGTGTACTGTTTGAGTTGAATAATAAAGAATTTTAGTTCTCAACATGAGCCTAATGCTGCGCTCTGATTGACTGAGCCTGGGTGGTCCTCTCTAGTTTCACTTTGCTGTTTGTAACAAGTGTTTTTAAAGCCATAATTGCAACCAAAATGAATACATGTTGATATTAATTATGTGTCGAAAGAAAATCTGCTACCCCATTTTTAATTTTACTATATTGTTGACTTATTCTTTATTAAATGTTGGGTTTGCCACAATTTTTGCATTAGCAATTGGCTCTGTGCAGTTGGCTTGTTTTTGTTCAAAATGGCTCACTTCTGTACATACAAGCATTTCCTGTTAGCGTTAGCATTGTGATACAAACACGTCTCTTTTTTTAACACACAAAAAGTATTTACCATGTTTTCTGTAACATTCACCACGGCTCACTGTCACTGCCTGATCTTCTGAGTAGGCCTATTTATTGTTTTAAGTTGGTGTAGTGAAAACTTCATAGAAATTAACTGAACAGGAAATGCTTGTATGTACAGAAGTTATTTTGCCATTTTAAACATAAACAAGCCAACTGAAGTTCCGTGCACACAGCCAATTGCTCCCTCTTGTGGTGTACTTTGTTGCTGCATCTCATGTGTTTTTTTTTTTAAACAGGTGAAGTTGGTGACTGGCGAAATCACTTTACATCTGAACAATCAAAGATGTTTGATGAAGATTACAAAGAGAAAATGAAGGATGTGAACATTCCATTCCGGGATCTCATTTAACAGTAAAGAGCGTTTCTGAAGATATTCAAACACCAAAGAAGGCTGAACCAGGAACACTAATCTTAGGCTTACCCCCATTTGATAGATGTGACACTCTTTTATAGTCAGGTATTGAAAAATATAACAAAGACTGCACGTGGTCCAGCTGTAGTACAATCACAGCGGTGTGCAGTCCGCTGCTGCTTACGAAGGTGCTCTAGATCATTTTCTTTGGAATAAACTTGCACCGAACCGCAGCAAGCATTTTCCCTTCACAAATAATTACATAGAGACCACGTAGTCTCTCGAGTGATGAGATCAAAGGTAGTGACTGCAACAGCACGGGTTTCATGTGAACTATCCTTTGTGAGAAGACTGCTTCAACAAAGCAATTGGTGCTGGACCAGGTGCAGTCTGGGTAAAGGATTTCGACTGTTTTCTATGCTATGTGGGACAGCATATTAGATTTTGACAGTTTTGTGTGATATATGGATGAATAAAGGATTTGTAGGTTATATTAAAGATTTATTACTGTATTCTGTGATTTGTTGAACATAATTATGATATAATAAAGATTTTGATTGTTTCTATTATGATATTGAATTAAAAAGATTAAATAAAGTATTTTTACACAGTGAAGGAATTTGTAATCAATTTATTGCAGTAGATCACGTAAACAATATATAAGACCATAAGTGTTGTGACTTGAGTGTCCATTTATCTCTTGAGACTTTCAAAAGAGTCCACTGACTGCATGGAGCCTATAGGGAGCGCTGGCAGCTGCAAGCATGAGTCATTTCTGCCTATATGAAGTCTGCAACTTTACACCACGCTGTACAGCAACACAGACTAATGTCAAAGTAATGAGCTGGAAAGTCAATCATATGAAAATGACAAAGGACTAACACAACAGGAATAACACAACAGGTGAGAACATCCAAGTTTAACAAAAAAAAAAAATCACCTTTAATACATAGTTTATTTCTTAGAATAAAATCTTAAATATTTTAATAATTAACAGATGCTTCTTGATCCTTTCACAGAGATTTTTATACACCTTTTTTTTGGTTGTTTTCTTTATTTATTTCTCCCATTTCTTCACATCGGTTGGCTCACTCAAGCTCCTAACTTCAGTTGTAACCTCATCTTGTGCCTGTGTCTTCTCCAACCGTCAAGAACTTCTTGAATTTCTTATTTAGCTTCTGTACCTATTTAGAAAAGATGCATTAGAAGATGGAAGATACAAGGTGTTTTATATTTAATATTATGTACCCATGCTTTGTAATGCTGAAATCAGACACTAATGTATACAATTGCAGCATTACAGCAAAAGCTACAGCGTTACAAACATATTTATTATTTTTTAGTTATTTTTATTGAAGTGTGTTTTGTGACTAGTAAAAAATGCTATAGCAACTTCTCCCAAGATGAACTAAATGAGAAAATAAAAATTGGCCCCCAACATATAATTACTATTGCTAAACAATAAAATGTCAACATGCTATTTGCACAATGACCACAGCATCTCATAAAGAGACAGACACTTTATGAGGCATCACATATACACTCTACTACTACTGCTATGATAATGGACAAGAGCAATAGAATACAAGGATCTCCATTGCGTGTATAAATAAAGGTAGGATGTATAGGCTCGGGTCCTACTGGTTAAAAAAAAACAAACACTCACACAAAATCACAATTGAACCAGTGCATTGACTTGTATAAAGAGAACACACCAAGGTTTATAACAAAGAATTGCAATTTGGGGACACAAGTCACGTTTCTGGAATTTGAAATAAAATTATACACACCCTCTCTTATTGACATTATCATTTGTAGAAATATTAAATGTAGGAGATCCAGAGTAATAAACTTGAATTCACAACTGGGTCTACAACAATAAATGACACAAAAAGCTTCTAGTAGTATTAGGATACCTTTCTTTGGTTACAGGTTAAAGGTGGTACGATGACTGATTTAGTCTGGAAGGTGAAAAGAGGGAGGTAAGTAAGTTAATGGGGATGGAATAGAAAATAAGTGAGAGACAAGAAAAACAACAGTCAGGATGATGAATTAACAGTATAATGTTATGGTTAAGATGAATTTAGTTATAAATTTAATTAAATGGAAAAAAAAATGGCAATTAATTAGAAAACGAGCATTAATCTGTTTTGCCTAAGTGAATACTTACACTCAACGTAGTTACGGGCGACAAACTTGAGCACCTCATCAATAGCAATGACGGGGAAAGAGAGTTTCAGGACCATCAGCCATTGTTCAACTGTCAGATGGGTCAACTTGAAGATCATCTGTGGGAGAAATGGGTGGAGCTTTCAGTGCAGCAGTACCACAGTAACGGCAAGAAAGAAAACAAAGAGTAACACTTACAGGCAGAGGGTCAACATAGATGATCAGGAAGTGCAGGGACATGGAGAGGGTCATGGCAGAGAGCAGCCAGAAGTTGCTCCATGGGGGCATACGCACAAGAGACTGGTTCTCAGACAAGCTTGAGGAAAAATACAAAGGAGTGAGTTACTTCTGTAACTGACATTAATTCTTCACTCCTATACATAGTGTTTTATGTTATAATGAAGCTTCCCACACAATAAACACTGTTAGATATCTTAGACACACCTGTTGAGGGCATTGCACATCTCAATGGTGACCAGCACAGACAAGGCCATGGTCATGGGAGGAGAAGCCTCAAAGATCTCGCAGTCCAGACCAGCAAAGTCCTCGTTCTCATCGTGGCACTGCATAAAGTGAGACTGGGGAAGAGAAATTAAACAATGCAAATTACTGATGTGGCCTAACAATGTAGGAATATTTGAGAAGGTCAACATACCAGCTGATAGTAGGTGACCCCGGGCCAGTATGGTCATACAGGAACCACCAGGCAGCACCACCAACAGTAGCGGCGCCGACGTATCCTGTTAAAAAACACAAAAACATGAATGCAGAGAACATTTGGCACAAGCAACAGAAGTGTGTCATATTTCTACTTACCACCAATAGCCATGTATCTGAAGAAGAGCCAGCCAGAGATCAGGGGTTCCTTAGGAGAGCGTGGGGGTTTGCCCATGATATCAAGATCAGGGGGGTTGAAGCCCAGAGCGGTGGCGGGCAGACCGTCAGTGACCAGGTTCACCCACAGCAGCTGCACAGGGATCAAAGCCTCAGGCAGACCCAGGGCAGCAGTCAGGAAAATACTGAAAAAGAGAAACAACAATCTTTGTTGAATGACTAGGCCACTAGAGGTGATATACAGTTGTGAGTTTACTCACCAGACGACCTCACCAACATTGGAGGAAATGAGGTAGCGGATGAACTGCTTCATGTTGTTGTAAATAGCTCTACCCTCTTCAACAGCAGCCACAATAGAAGAGAAGTTGTCGTCAGCCAAGACCATCTCAGAGGCAGACTTGGCAACGGCAGTGCCAGAGCCCATGGCGATGCCAATCTCAGCCTTCTTCAGGGCTGGGGCATCGTTCACACCATCACCAGTCTGGACAACAAGGTATGAGGTTCATTATTTTCTGTTCACAACTACATGCATAGAACATTTCCCACATATGTGACGGTCTCACCATGGCAGTAATGTCATCATAACCCTGCAGAAACTCAACAATCTTGGACTTGTGGGCAGGCTCAACACGGGCAAAACAGCAGGCTCTGCGGACAGCCTCAGACTGTTCATGAGTTGGCAGGTCATCAAACTCACGTCCAGTGTAGGCTTTTCCAGAGACATCTTCATCCTCTCCAAAGATGCCAATACGACGGCAGATGGCAATAGCAGTACCCTTGTTGTCACCTGTATATGGCAGTGTTGGTTAAATCATTAGTTGAAATACAGTTTATTAATACTTGTTGAGAGCAGGACACTAACCAGTGATCATGATGACTCTGATGCCAGCAGCCCTGCACAGTTCAATGGCAGGAGTGACCTCCTTACGTGGGGGATCCAGCATACCAACGCAGCCAACAAAGGTCAGGTCATTCTGAGGAGACAAGGAAACTAATTTAATCTGGTCTTTTTACAAGAGAAAGGCTGCTACCTTGACCATAAAAATGCTCACTTCATAGTCTGCAAACTTGGTTGAATCCTCAAGATTCATCTCCTCAGGCTTCAGGGGGAGTCACGGGTGGCCAGGGCCAGGCAACGCAGAGTGTCACGGCCGGTACCCCAGTCTCTGATGACAGACATGATTTTCTCCTTGATGGCATTGGTCAGGGGGACACGGGTGGTACCAACACGCACGTATGTGCATCTGTCAATCACTCCCTCTGGGGCACCCTGAAGAGTAGAGGAAGCTGTCACTTCTGCACTGCTTTAATTTAAAGTTAAAACTACAAAAGTATTTACCTTAACAAACATCTTGGCGCCACCATCACCCTTGGAAGGTGTGCAGTACACAGACATGGACTTCCTGTCACGGGAGAACTCCAGGGTGAAGCTCTTCTTCATGAGCTGCTTGATCACCTGTTATAATGGGTAGAACTGGTATAAGTAGTTGATAAACACAGACTAAATATTTACTCTTAATGAAGAATGTAACATACAGCGCAGCAAGCGTTGGCTCTCTCAATTTTGGACAGGTTCTTGACATTGCTGTTGAAGACGTTCATCTTTTCAACCAGGCAGCACAGAGCAGTCTCAGTGGCTTCACCAACCTTTTCATAAATCTTCTTGGACTGAAGAATATGAATGAAATTGTTCAGACATACATGCATACTTTGACTTACTAACCTGATTGAATTGCTATTTTACCTCATTGTAATCCAAAGAGGAATCATTGCACAGAGCACAGATGGTAGCCAGCTCCACAAGTCCGTCATATGAGCTGCAGTTTGTCTTAGCACCTCCCTGGGAACTGTTCAGATTTGCCATTAAGATATTTTTCTGTAGGTGGTTCCTACATGCTAAGGTAATACAGCAATATTTAACTTACACTTCACCCTCAGGTGTGTATTTGGAACCAGAGATATCGAAGGCATCAAGGTCAACATGGTCTCCCTCCACAGTCTTGACAATGAACATCTTGGTCACACACATCTGGTTGGTGGTAAGGGTGCCAGTCTTGTCAGAACAGATGACAGAGGTGCAGCCCAGGGTCTCCACAGAGGGCAAGCTTCTGACAATGGCGTTTTTCTTGGCCATACGGCGGGTACCGAGAGCCAGGCAGGTGGTGATGACAGCGGGCAGACCTGAAGGACAGGTGTGAGAATGTGCATGAGATAAAAGACCGTGCATGAGATAAAAGTTGAACAGGTGCTTGCTGTTCACCTTCAGGGATGGCAGCCACAGCCAGAGCAACAGCAATCTTGAAGTAGTAGACAGCACCACGAATCCAGGAGCCGCCGTGCACGGGGTCGTTGAAGTGTCCAATGTTGATAGCCCACACAGCGACGCAGATCAGGGAAATAACCTTGGACAGCTGTTCGCCAAACTCATCCAGCTTCTGCTGCAGAGGGGTCTTCTCAGGCTCAGTGGCAGCCATCTGGTCACGGATCTTACCAATCTCAGTAGAGACACCAGTGGCAATGGCCACACCAATGGCTTTGCCAGCAGCGATGTTAGTGCCCTGTAAAAAACACAAGGCAAAAGTAAAAAACAAGTAAACCTAAAAAATCTTTAGACGATACATATTTTTGATAAATGGTACTCACAGAGAAAAGCATGTTCTTCTTGTCCTGGTTGACAGCCCTGGGGTCGGGGACAGACTCTGTGTGCTTGATCACACTGACAGACTCGCCTAAGAACAGCACAAGAAGAAACTTTGTTAAAATGTTCAAACGACATAGAAATGAAAATGGAAAGGAAAGAAGTGCATTTGCCCTGGTAACTCACCAGTAAGGATGGACTGATCGACACGCAGGGTGGTGGACTTGATGGAAACAATTCTGATGTCAGCGGGGACTTTGTCACCAACTGTGAAAAAAATAATAATATAAATTCTTATTCTTATTTGATTTTTTTTATTCAACAGAGTTCATACTATTATTCATACTAGTTCATACTAGTATTTTGATTAGTAACAAAGATTTGGGCACTGGGTCCACTGAACAGTGATCTGACTATTGTGGAGCAGTGCGATTTACAGCATGAATGGCATTGCAGAGAAAAGAAGTGAACACAAGTGGGCAGTGGAGGTGGGACAGAAAAAGCCTACAGCAGGTGCTCATGAGTATTTAATACTCCTAATTCCATTTTCCTTTAGTCAGCATGTTTTCACTGTAGCCACTACTCTATTCTTTCTTCCTGTACTTAAAAAAATATTAGGCTTTGCCATAAGCTTATATGACTGATTTTGAATCTTTCATTACCATTATATTATATTTCCTGTGTAATTGTATGCACTGTTTATGTGTAATTGTATGCACTGTTCTGGCTGAACTGTAAGGCTGAAATAAACCTCAGTGGATCGCCTTCCTTTTTTGCATTTAAAAGCACTTACATTAAATAAAAAAGAAATGGTTCCTTACCAGACACCTCCACGATGTCTCCAGGGACAATCTCTCTGGCCTTGATCCTCTGCACACTCTTTCTGTCAGAACGATAAACTTTGCCCATCTCAGGCTCATACTCCTTAAGAGCCTCGATGGCGCTCTCAGCATTACGCTCCTGAACACACAGAAAATCAAACTAATTATTAATTCATATATCATAATATATTCAAATATGTTATTAAAATATTACTATATTTTATACATTTTAATGTATTTACATCACATTGTCTCACAGAGCAACTTTCTTGCATGTATTGTATTGCTATTATATGTAATTACTTGTGTGGTAACATCTCTAGTAGTAAGTACAAGGCAAATGCCATATCTGTTTTATGTTAACTGGTGTCTGCAATTACAACTAGCATCAAAAATATATTCTATAATGTCTGTGTTGTAAGCAGTCACTATTTCCATACTTCTTGAGCAATCATTGTGGCTCAGGTGAAACTATGGCTGTAACTTATCCTTGTTTCACTGTTGCAGTGGCTATTTGCCATTGCTCAATGCTCACTCACTGACCTGCCACACTCCAACAACAGCATTGGCGATGAGGATAAGAAGGATGACAAAGGGTTCAACAAAAGCAGTGACAGTCTCTTCACCCTCCTCAAACCAGGCCAGAACCTGTGATGATGAGAATAAAAATGATTTAATTGACTACTGCAAAAAAATCACAGATGACTCTGATTTAGTTGTTGTATGCGAGTAATAACTGGTTACATAATTAATAATCTGATCTCAGGCTCCCATAACTCCTTGGTCTTGAGGTGGAAGCCCTCTGGGCTTCTTCTAAGGCCTGACCTTTCCCGAAGGATTCAGTTTCTCTCCTCAGCTTGGACCTTTCTTAAAATAAACCCTTACCCCTCAGCCTTCCTGACCCCGTCTCTCACTTGCTCCTCAATATTCGCCTTCTAAGGCCATCGTGACAGCTGCCCAAACGGGTGAAAGCTGCCTGTTGGAATTAATACACCTCCTACAAGCCCCGGCAATCTGTTTTCTCCTCTCAAGTTGTCATCTTCTCAAATACATAGAGGGTGGAGGAGTACAAGTTGTTTGGACAAAGTGATCATTAGATTCATGTTTCAATAAGTGTGTGTGGCAACTTGTTAACAGTAGAAGCCACAGAAAAATGCTTAAACTCTGTAGAGCTGAAGGCACTAAAAATACATATGTGCTACCTACTTACAAAACTATCAACTTGACAATGTTTCAATCATCCTATTATGTTTCATAAGGAGGGAACATTAAAATACTTACAAAGGAGATGCAGGCAGCAAGCAGCAGGATTCTGACAAGCAAGTCTTCAAACTGCTCCACAATCAGCTCCCAGATGCTCTTACCTGTTAAACACAAACAGAACAGTATTAAAACATGCAAGCATACAATGACAATTTTATAAACCCCATAGGTTTAAATGCTTTAAACTATTATCATTTAAACTTTTTTATATGAAATTAATATATTAAAAAACAAAACAAAACAAACAAACAAAAAATAAAACATTAGCAACAAGTAAATAGTAAAAATGTGAGGGGAGAATAACGAAAAATGTTTTTCTATTTTATTTTCACAGTGCTGGTGAAGTACTCACCCTCCTCAGCGGGCAGCTCTGGAGTTCACAAGGAGAACAAAGCATAAAAAAAGGAGAAGAAATTGTTATTTATATATTATATTATTCTTTTTATAATTTGCCAAAAACATACACATGAAACAACAATAATAATTTAGCAATGCATTGTTTCTTGTATCATGAGCTGTCCTACATCCTACAAAAATCATAGTAGAAACCCTCAGTGACATAAACTCATTAGAGGGGCATTTCTGCAGCAGCAGATCTGTGTAAACAAATGGCTGCTGGGAAGCTATGTAACAATGAAGTATTAGCTAATAAGCCATTCCCATTGTTATTGATTAGCAATCATATTACACACCATTCAACAGTAAGCCTCCTCAGGACCTCCCCCAATAACCCATCCTAAAATTACCCACCTCTCCTATTAGCGCCCGCCCCATATATCACCCAGGAAGCTTCTTGAGCCATCACCTGTCTCTCTCGGTCTCCAGCCATCTTCTTTAGCAATCTTTAAATAGCTCTTCAAAGCCCTCAAAGTCTCTGCTTCTCAATGTCTGCATTTCTACCAGCTGTTGCAACTCCTCTTTAAAAAGCATTGCATTGCTTTTAGAATGATAATCTAGTCTTTAATGCAAAGCAGTATGCTCCAGTGATGCTAACCCAAAGTGAGTGAACCTGATGGCCTTCAACACTTGAATACAACAGGTTTGAATCATTGCAAAGTGATACACCTCTCAGCCAAATTGCACCCTCACCCACTGCATGAGACTTAAGCTCTTACCATTGAAGCCATACTTCTCCAGGTTCTTCTTGAACTGATCAGGAGAAAGACCAGTGTTCTCATTCACTCCAAAGTAGGCCAAGCATTCAGCCGGCGTCTTGGTGTGTGCGTTCTCCATCCTTGTAGGATAGATTAAGGATGGGCCGTCTAACCGTGCCTATCCGCGCTCTTTGGTTTCTTTGTTGTTGTCTGCACTGTTCACCCTTTGGTCCACCACCCTCACCTGGAAGTGTGGCACTCTCTACTTGAGGAGTGCTGGTCTGACAGAAAGAGCGAATAGGCACATGCACTGTCAGGGTTTTATACTGGCATTGGGCCTGGGATTGGTGGGCACCCCACAGACACACGCCTCCGAATTCCACTACAGGACACATAGCGGGGGGTCAAGGGTGGGGTCTTGAGGTGGAGCAATAGGGAGGTGAGACGTTGGAGTTGGACAGGAACTAGGGGGGCTCCAGGCTTTTGGATTTGGAAACGGGAGGTTACACGCTGTAGTGGTGAGGGATGTCGGGGAGCTGGGGAGAGGGGGGCTCAGGGGTCGTACCATGGATGAAAATGAGAGCTGTTTTTGGAACTTGCATGGTCAGTGGAATAAGACGAAGGGAGAAGGTGAGAGAGAGGGACACAAGAACATCCAGAGCAGGGAGGAGGGGTGCGTGAGTGACGGCTCAACTGGTTTTGCTGAAGAAGGTTGCCAGAGCAGAAGAAGAATGACAAAGAAGAAAAGGGTCACATTATTTTGTAGACTTTTGCCACTTGTGATTAAGAACAATGTTTTCCAATGCAGATTTAGTTCTATATTTAAAATAAAGAATGTCAAATGAATACTTTATAGCATATATCTTTACATAGCAAGTAAAAGCTTTCTATCTAGTTAATACAAATCTAAAAATGTAAGAAAAAGTCACTTTAAAAAGTAAAGAGCCCGAGTCAAAGGACAGAAATGCCACAGACACATTCAGACTGTCAGACTATATCACCAGAGCAAAAGAGCCCCCGCCACAGATATGTCGGATCAAGTTTTATTTCTCTTTTTTTATGGGTAGGGGAAGAGGGAAGAGTGATATGCTTGGGTTTAAGTGCTAGGACAACAGATGATCCAGGCGGACACAGCCATTACACTGAGACACAATGGCCTCTTGTGGTGAGCAGGATTTTGGGCATTGCACTGTATTGTTTTTTGGTTTTAACAGTAAGCCACAGCTGAAAATCATTTTTGCAGTATCAATTTCTTCAAAATATTTGAGTCATTTTGTTCTAGTTTTCAATTATTTATTGGTTAGTTTGTTTTGTTTTGATGTGTTCCCTGTCTTGTAAAAAAGAAGACTTCTGTTAGAACTATGTCTCTTTATGTAGCATAGATAAAGAAAAACCATGGTAAGATGCAACCTTTGATTTACAACTTGTTTTAACAGCAGCAACGTGCAGTAAACAGGCAGCAGGATGGTGCAACCAACACTCTACAAAGGAATCCAAGTTGTTGAAGCTGATCAATAATCTGACCGATGACCCTTTAGCAGCAGTGGTGGCAGCTCACTGTCCTGACAGCTACATACTTTGGAGTTTCATACAGGTTAAAATACACATTTTAACAGACTTTCTCCAACTAATACTCTTTTGAACATTAAGCGATAATGTTGATTAAAAAGCAAGATATATATAAATAAAGTTTATTTTATTGAAATATTTAGCAAACAAGTTAAAATATTTTAGCTTATTTTGTGAAAAGTAACGTGATTGGGTCTCTTGAACTATTGTGGCCATACCAACTTGTCAGTGCTGTGCTTGATCCCGTCAGATTTCAGAAGCTAAGTAGGTTAGGTCTGAGCAGTACTTGGATGGGAGACTACTGGAACCCCAGGTGCCACAGTGGGTCCTTAGTCCTAGGTCCTAGTATGGATCTGAAGTGAGTGTGAATGGTGGTAGTCAGAGGGGGCTGATGGCACAAAATTAACACCATCGTGAGTGGAGTAAATAAATAATGCTTGAATGTGAATCTTTATAATTATATGCACAGGTGGAAATAATAATGCATGATTATGATTATTTCCACAGTTGATTACAATTGGCGTAGGCCTATTTCATAATAAGTTTGTGCAGGTTGTTCAACAATATACTGTTGTTAAAATATATTTGCGTCCCAAAAAGTAATACATTGTAGGATATCATCTGTAATATACAGATTGTCATGTGTATTGCAAAACTATAACATATTATGTTATTTTTACAATAATTGTGGAACTTTGTGATTCCCAGCCCTAAAAAAAATTGTCAAATGTTTCAAGCTTAAAAAGTGGATTAAGAACAGCTTACATTAAAAAACAAATTACAGTATTTGAAATTCCCATTCATTAGCCTTCTACAGAATAAAATATAGCACAACTACAGCTAGTATTTTTGCGTTCTAAATAAATGTAAAATAAAAATGTAAAAATCTGTGTTTTTTAACAAAAGCACTGAAAACAAAGGCTTGTAGCCCTGAAGAAGGCTTAAGGAAGCTTGCAGCATTAGTGTGATTTAATGTGCCCAGCCCTCATGAAATAAACTTTTTTAAGCAAGAGCGTGCCTGTGATCTGTGCTTTTCTTCAATATACACATAACCACGAATGAACTCATGTAAAGCATAATTTATTTCTAAATGTTTTTTTTTTATTAAATTATTGACAGAAACATTTTAATTCACAATGATTATTTGAATTCTTACCAACTGTATTCATTTATGGTATAGAAAGATAACCGTATTTGAAGCAATTGTGAATGTGACTTGTGAAAGTCTCATGTACTATGGAAACTGTCCTAATTAGGGCCGCAAATCGAATAGCAATTTACTGGTCCGAAAAAAAGCAATTAGATATTTTTCCCAAATCATGCAGCCCTAGTTCTAATGCTGTACTGTAGCTGCCACAGCAACGTATTACTTTATTTGCAAATTGTGTTTTAATAATCAAGTAACTGTTAATCTTGATAATAATAATAATTATCATTTAGAGAAAAAAGTTGAATAGCCTTGATCTAGAACACAGTATGTACAAATAACAAATTTGCCTTGTGAAAATGTTCACATTTTCAGTCAGCTGATGCTAACAGCTCCCCAAACCTCAACAATATCTGATCAAAGCATTAACTTTGTACTTGCACATTAAAACTTAAATCCAAATTTAAAGGTGGAGTAGCTGACATTTTTAGTTGTAAATAAGTAAACTTTGTCTTTTCCACCAATAACTATATTGCATAAGCAGCACATTGCAACACAATTAGACCCCTGTGTACTGTCTAAATCAAAATAAAAAGCATTTTATTTCACTTCAAGAGCCAAATGCAGTGCACGACGATTGGCTGTTCTCGAGTGGTAAACTCCAGTCTCAGTTTGGTGTCTGAAAAAAAAAAAAAGTTTTTAGATTTAATTGAAAACAAAAAAACATATACATTGATATAATCATGTGCTGTAGGACTTGTGAGAGCAAAAAACTAGTTGGACCTTGCTTCAGGTTTTGTGGTGTGAAATTCAACTACTCTTTAATTTGAAAATAAATGGTTTTAAACTGTTGGGATGTTATGTGAAGAACACTGTCTCGTCTACTCCAAGTAACACTGCCCAACTGCACAATTTTTTCTCGATCTCAGCTGTTGTAAATTATAGATCTGGGGCTGCGATGGGGTCAGCCTGTCAGTCTCTACTTCAGAGCAGAGAGCTGACATTTAACCCAATATCCCAGAAGGATAAAGTTACTCCTGCGCTGCCGTTGCCTGTATCTTCCGCTTATTGGTTTCAGTGGCATGTGTGTGGGACTACCACTATTACTAAATCCCTTGGAGGTGATGGGGACCCCCCCATCACCTCCAACCTCAGTGCGGCGCTAACATGCCCCACCCTTGTGCCAGAATCCCTCTTCGGCCTGCAAACCCAACCCCTGTTCCAGTTCTGCACAAGTGTTAAGTACCAAGGGGCTGCAGCTGTACGCACAGCTATCTTATGCAACTAAGTCTGTCGGCTGACTCGCACGGCACAAGCAAAGTGAGATGGACAGGGAAACATTTGTCACTGAAAGCTGTGGAGCCGGGAAGACTCATTTATAGTCTGGAACATTGCCATAAAATGCTAATTATGTAATTAACAATGCAGGTATAAATGATCAATTACTCCTATAAAAGATATTTAGAGTAACACCATGTGCAATTGGCTATGCTTAAAAATAGGACCTTGCCACAATTAGAAGTTGTAAAGAAAGTAAGTCTCAATAATCCATGATGCAAAAAAAAAAAAAAGTACGATACCACAGACACCACAGTGGGCCCCTCAAGGCCTGTGGCTCTAGTGCAGGTGCACAGTCAAATCTGCTTTTTTTTTACACCTTCTTATACAAAAAGACAGCTTGCTAATTCATTTGAACAAAGTTTTTGAAGATCAAGTTACTTGTTGCATTTTCATCAGATTGACATTGACTTTTGAATGACCTATCAATCTTCATAAAATGTGTCCAGATAACAAATTTGAAACTTTTTTTGTTATTATTATGGATGACTCTTGGACAAATGAGGGATTACCATACACTGACTTGATGGATTTAATTAAATCTGTTAAAACTTATTAGCCTAAGTAATTGCACCACACATGCTCAGTACTACTACTACGTGAATAAATTATTGAAAATGTATGAGATGACAGAACTGACAGTGAGGACATAATTATAGTGAGCATTGAGCAATAAGGTAGTGGATAAAGCAGATCCAGTGTTGGTGTTAGCTGGGTACTTGTTACAGTATTAGCTAATAGTAATAATAGAAGTGGCAGCTGAGTCTCTGAATCCAGAATTCCTCTAAGGTTAAAAATAGAGCAGATGACACTGTGCGGCAGGGTATGGCACCACGACAGCTTTGCAGCTTTTTAATTTCAGAATGCAGCCCTGTGTTGACTGTCATAGTGTGGTTTTCCTCTACTTCACATCTATTGGTGGTTGCATTTAACATCATCGTGGCCTTAGTAAAGGTGTGGACCAATAGGCCCAGAGTGTCCTGGTTGTTCACACCATTCTTTACACTTACACATTTAAGTCACAGGGGAGCCTAGGGAAAGTGAGCCTCATGGTTAAATGTGGTGTTCCCTGTACCTTCACTTGGCTACATGTACTATCACAGTAGACATTAACTGTTAATGACTAGGACAAAATCATTAAGAGCACTAATACTGTATGATATTTATACTGTTTTTTTTTTTCCTAATATTGTTGAATATAAAAGTCCATCCCATTAAATGAGTAAAAATATTTTCTATCCTTGACACAATTTTATCTGCAATATGTTCATGCCACAAAACAGCTTATTTGGCTTAAATAAGACTGGGGTGCAATATTGAATGTAGCACTTTCAGACATTCAATCGACTAATTAGACTATGAAACTAATTCTATGTTTATGCTATCTATACATTCTTTTTTTTTAAATGTTGACTTAGTTTGGTGTTATAGTCTTTGTGGTAAATATTTATTACAGTTTTACAGCCGGTAAGTTGCAATTTATGAAGAAATTGACAACTAAAAGTAGGAAATTACAGGAAGTAATGCAAGTTCTACAACAGAATGCCACCACGTCGTCAAAAAGCGACAAAATAGGATGTCCCTTATCTCCCATTTTATTTAATTTGGCAATCGAACCTTTTGCTGAAAGCATAAGGCAAAATACATAAATTAAAGGTATAAGTATTGGAAAAGAGGAAAACAAAATTTCATTATACGCAGATGATATTGTTTTGTATGCAAAAAACCCTGCAAAATCAATTCCACTAATACTAGAAAATATTGACAAATTTGGATTAGTTTCAGGATATAGGGTTAATATAAAGAAAACACATGCTTTATTACTTAATACAAAATTAACTAACAATTTGAAAGATCTGTGCCCTTTCTCTTGGACACAAACTGGCTTTAGCTATTTAGGAGTGAACATAACACCTAATTTAAAGGATTTATTTGAAAATAATTTTATGCCTTTAATTCAAAAAGTACGAGAGGATTTGAAACTTTGGAATCTCCTTCCCATTTCCCTTCTTGGAAGAATTAATGTGATCAAAATGAATATATTACTTCGCTTCATATATTTCTATCGATCTCTTCCTTGTTACATCAATAAATCCTTTTTTAACCAACTGTACAAACTAATATCCCAGTTTCTCTGGAAAAAGGGGACACCTAGAATTTCTTATAAGACCTTAGCCAAACCAAAAGAAAAAGGAGGACTGGAGCTTCCAGATTTCCAATTATATTATTGGTCATGTCAAGCAAAACCTATGATAGGTTGGTTTGACGGAAATAATGCTCCCTGCTGGACACATATCGAAAGAGAACTCTGTTCTCTGATCTCATTAGCCTCGTTGCCATTTGTGAATAATATGAAAATGATACCTAACATATCCAATAGTTATGTGGTATATAATATTTTAAGTGCTTGGCAAGAGGCTAAAAAATATTGTGGTCTTTCAACATATATCAATGTTTGCCCTTCTGTTTTTAAACCCCGACTTCCCAAATCCAATCGGAAAATCATTACTGATGAGTTGGAGAATATATGGAATAACACAAACACACCAATTATTTAAAAAAGACATATTTGAATCTTTTCTTGATTTAAGAGAGGAATTTGGAATACCAAAGCAAGACTTTTATAAGTATCTACAAACTCGGCATTGTATTCAAACATTAATACACCAACACCGATTGATAAGGGGGTTGTCGGAGTTGGAAAATATGTTATTGAACTTTACATCGTTGAAAGGGGTCATTTCTTAGATTTACAAGTGCTTAGCCAGGCATGAAGAATCATCTTTTATTCCATTAAGGCAGATTTGGCAAAAAAAGACCTGGGTATAAAATTCAAGAATGAACACTGGGATAATATTTGTAACAGCATCTTTATAAAAATGTCAAGCAACAGAGTATTAGAACAAAATTAAAAATGTATGTATAGAGTATCCTTTGAGGATGAGTAAAATGTATTCAAGTCTGTCTCCAAAATGCAACAGATGTAATTCTATAGGTTTGTACTTCCACATCTTTTGGGAATGTAAACAACTGACAGGTTTTTGGAATTCAATACATGACTTTTCTGCTAAAATTGCCAAAAGGCGCCTAAAAAAATCTGCTGTAAGATGCCTTTTTGGCATCGACTGTGATTTAGAACTTAACCAATTAATACAGAATCAATTGGGTATAATATCATATGTAGCTAAAAAATGTATTTTATTCAACCAGAAAGAAGCTAATCCTCCAACGTTCGCAATGTTTAAACAATTTTTACATAATATTTCACAAAAATGTAAAATGAAGGCAATCATTTAACACTATTTAAGTGTTCAAGGTTATAATAATTTGTCACATTGTCACTCCGGTGTTATTATGATTTTGGCCCAGATTTACAATGTGGTTGATAATATTTCCATGATTCCCATGATTCCCCTCCATGTCATATTTACTGGACAAAAGACAATAACAAACTTCACCAAAACAAACAAATTGGGCAAAAAGAAGCTAAATGTTTAGTGAAACATTAATTTAACTGAGTAACTACTGTGCATGGAAGTTGTTTATTTTTTAAATTGCTAAGCTTTAGCATTAGCATTGACCAACAAATACA
Source organism: Mugilogobius chulae (assembly GCA_038363315.1). Taxonomy (NCBI): domain Eukaryota; kingdom Metazoa; phylum Chordata; class Actinopteri; order Gobiiformes; family Gobiidae; genus Mugilogobius; species Mugilogobius chulae. Next base: position 33,661,910 of record CM076401.1, on the reverse strand, counting down.
TTATTTTATAAACACACAAATGGTGAAAGATTTTCCTGACTTGTAAGAAGCTGTCAATCTTGCCGTATTTATTAATTAAAGACCGAGATAGTGAAAAAGCCCATGGAAATTAACTTAACACCCCAGTTCTAAACCTCAACTAACCTTTCTAAACCTTAATGCACCCTTTGTCATTTAAATCACCATTTGCTTATCAAAACAAAAGTTTTGTTTATACCTTCTAAAAGGTAATTTAGATATAAATATTATAAAGTGGTACAGGTATTGTGTTTTCCTCACAATTACTTTATTTATTTTAAGAGTATACTTGATACCTCAAGAACAAGGTCACTTTGAGTTCTCAAGGCACACCAGGCAACAGAAATTTTAGAAACTTAATCCTGAAGAAGCTCCATGTTGAGAATCTGAGCCTCTAAGTGACAAATAGTGTTATGAGCAAGGTTGCTATTAAAGATGACTGCAGGCCCATGCATAAAACACAGCTGAAATGAAGCTATGTTCAAAGCTCCAGCTTGTGACCTTCATATACTATATATGAAGGCTGTAAAAAAAAAATCACTCAATATCCAAATATTTAACTGAAAGACAAAAAAAAAAAAAACCTTGCTGGGGCTAACTGTGGTGCCTTTAACTTAAAGTGCATATGACAGATTAAACTTTTTTTTTTTTTATTATTATTAAAACATGATTAAGATTTACCCACTTTGGTTGTTTTGGTGAAGTTCATTATTGTCCTTTGTCCAGTAATTATGACAAGTGGATGGGAATCCACAAATGTTACCTAGCAACCACACTGTAAATCTGGACCAAAATCAAAACAAAACAGAAGTGGCAATGTGACAAATTATTATCATTTATAACGCTTTCATTGTCATAAATGATTGTTTAAACTCCAGAAAACTGTCAGTTGTGTGTAAATTGGCTTTGCATTTTGTCTCTTTTGATGATGTTTAAGATATTAAAACACTTCCTGTAATTTTCTACTTTTAGTTATAATTTTCTTCATAATTTGCAACTTAACTGCTATTAAATTATGATAAATATTTACCACAAGGACTATCACACCAAACTAAGTCAACATTTGAAAAATGTTATTTGGGCTTTAAGACAGAGTAATTATTTGTGTGTCTTACATATAGATGGCATGAAGATGAATGTGAAGAACTAGAAAAATGTTAAAGAAACTGGATACTTTTTGTCAAAAATAGACCACACCAAACAGGGATCAATTTTACAGCGTCCCTTTTGTGAACGCATAATTAACATTTTGAAATGTTCTCTAAATTGTATGTAAACAATGGATTTGCTATTCATTGTAATTTCTTGTTGCTTTGTCGGCTCTTCAACAGAACAAGTGAACTATGATCAAGTTAGTGCAACTGACTCTGTGAACTGAGAAACTGAAAGAGCTCAACAGCGCCTCCCAGTGGTTGACCAACATCAAAACTATGTCTTCATTACTCGTGATGACGAGAATCACCACAGTACAGATTTAGTTAAAGCGACATACAAATGTTTTAATTTTCCTCACACTCAAGAGCATTACATTACATCAGCAGTAATATATAGATCAGGGGTATCGAACTCATTTTGGCAAAGAGTCACATTGGCATCATGTTTGTCCTCAAAGGGCCGGTTGTACCTAAAAGTAACCTTACTAATCTTTGACATAGTACAAATAATATTGTCTGTATTTAATTATTGTGTATTAACTGAAGTAACAAATATTAAATATACAGTTACGTTAGTGTGAAAAATGACGTCCTCTTTAAGTTTCCGACAAATCATTTCATTATGTTTAGACACCCAGATCCTGGCACTAATATAAAATTAAAGAAAACCTTTTAAGTTCTTGAGGGCTGCATGAAAAGAGGTGAAGGGCCGCATCTGGCCCCCAAGCCTTGAGTTTGACACGTGATATATTTTTTGCTGAAAAATAGCTATACAATCAATTAAAAATAACACAAAAAAGTATAAATTCAATTTAAAACTACAAAAGACAAACAAAATCAAATGTTTTGTGCAAAATGTAAAAACTTATTTTTCCATTGCCCTATCATTATTACAATGTTTTTATTTTTTTAACAGATTTTTGAGAGCTAACAACTGCAATGTGTATAGGTTTACAACTTTCTAAAAATCATTACATTGTGGCAACTGTTCAACTGACTATTAAGGTCTCCAGTAGATCAAGTTGAAACAAGACAAAACAAATCACTTGATTCTCGCTTTATTGGTCAACTTGATGAAAGACTACAAAACGAATTCACAAAAAATCTCTTTCAAGTAATCAAATCTGTACAAACCTAAACTGTATGTTTTTAACAGCTCTGGCTCATATGAATCTGAAGTGTAGTGTACATGTGTGTGTAGGGGCACAGGCCGGTCCTTCTGTGGGACTAGTTAGGGCAAAACTGAGCATGCCCCCAATACACATATGCACACTCGTGTTAGAGATTTTACAGTACAGAGGACAGGGAAAACAAAAGACTTCCCCCTCCTTTCTTACACTCACACATTCTGCAGGCAGGTCGTTTCTCAAAGCCTACCTTTCAGTCACAATTACTACACAGATGCATGTGGTTTCAGCCTTTCCACAGGAAGAGTGGTAAAACAGGGAAAGTATAAATTCTCTAGTGCTCTCACACAAAACATACATGTGCACACACGATTTGTAAGCAGACCACTGTTATCTGCACACGCACACGCTCACATTCAGACCACTTGTAACATTACATGTTTAAGAAGTACAGATAAAAAAGGAAAAGCCCTGGGTATAGGTTTGATTTCTGTCTGTTTGGTGAAAAAGGAGAAAGAGGTAGAGAGGACAAGAGGGATGGGTCGAGGTTGAGGGCACACTACTGGTGTCATTTCTTAGCTTTCCTTGGAGGAGTGACTGGGCGCCCAGAGCCCATGCCACCCCCGCCCCCATAGAACAGCTTTTTATCTGCAGGTTTAAGAATCTGCAAAAGGAGATGCAAAACAAAGACTTAGCCACACATTTAAGTAAATAATGAAAAAACTGCTATAAAGTGGGGATTTGTCTCTTACCTGGAATGAGCACATGAGTGTCTCATCTACACTCATCATGGCCCCTGCGTTGTCAAACTCTCCGCAGTAGTTTGGAGCAGAGAACAGAGTCACCAGTTGTCTTTTTGCAAAGAATTCATATCCATCCTCAACAACCTGAAATAAACATTTACAACATTATTGTTGGTAATAGATTTTACAACTGAGCCACACAAATACATTAAAAACAAGTTTTACAAAACCATTCTAATCTTAACGTTTCAACAGCAGAAAGTTTCCAAAAAGAGTAGAAAGATTAACACATTAAAATAAAAGTTTGGATGAGTGCAATTAACAAAGTATCTTAGTATCAGTCACAAACTACTCCGAGACCAATACAAACATGTTTTAAAATACATGCGACTGTTTACTTTTTTGTCTCACATACTGCAAATCAAATCTCCATTACAATACTTTGCAAATTACCATACCATAAAAAGGTGCTTGATTATAGAAAAAAATAGGAATCACAATATATTTAAAAACTGAACAATTACTCTAACCATTATTTGCTTATTGCAGCGTATTGGTGCCAATTAAATGCGGAGGGTAAAAATGGATTATTGCAAATACTCATTTGTAAAAGCGTTCATCAACTTTTCCAATCAAAGACAAAAGTGAGTTCACAAATAGACCCATTTAATGTTGGCAAACAAAGATGGCTGTGTGTGCAAATTGGCGCCCTGAATAGCGCGGTAGTCCGAGGCTTTTCAAGCTACGCAGGTGCATTATCGTATAAAAATAAAAATAAAATAAAAAGAAATCACAAAACTCTTTAAACACTTAATTTAACGAACGTCAAGCAACTCCAGATCCATGTACAGTTAGCTACTTAAAGGTTGTATGGAGGATTTTTCAAATTCAACAACTGTTTGCTGTTTTTCAAATGATGCACTTGTGTTTCTCCTCCCAGGGCCACGCCCTTCACTGCAACTGGGCCAATGAGTTACTTAGGAACAATGAGGGTTTGCTTGACAGATTCACAGGCCAATAGATAACGAGGTACCTCGTTATCTATTGGTCAACGTTTTACTGGCCTCATCATGTCCACAGTTTATATATTTTTATATTTCTTATTTTGTTTAGCATAAGTACAAGGCTGTTAGAAATCTATGCAACTGTTTTTGACCAAGACTGACAACAAAACTATTTTTGAAAATACTCCATACAACCTTTAATGTTAGCGTGACGTTAGTAACACAAGAGGAAAGCGTTGAGCATACAAATCCCTTGATGAGTTTGACGACGTAATGAGCAAAAAAACACAGGTGAGTTACCATGACATTGCTTAAACTTTTTGTGTAAATTGTGTTAATTATCAACAAAGTGGAGAACTAGACTCAGTCAACTGCACCAGTGTTTTTACAGCTTATTGCATGAAAAGCCTCCGGGCATATACTTTCATAACTCTGAGATTATGTATTTGTTTTGATAAAGATCTCTCATTGTTCCTATAGCCTTTAGCGGCTGGCTAATTAGCCTGCAAAAATCACGACTTCTAGTGTCAACTGATGCAAACCCACAGAACGCATTAGGAAAGGGCAGAGCCTCATTAGTAAGTCATTGTTTAGTTTTCTAACCGTTTAGTATCGTTAGTACAGCTTACTCGTTTTGTATATAAACTTATGGGGAAACTCTGTGGAGGCTCCACCCCTTCAATGGACGCAAGCTCTGAACCTGTCTATGCATTGTTAATGTTAACACCATGTTAATGTAAACTGCAAACTCTATAAAACTGTCAATAGCAGCATAAACCTTAAATGAGGTTGTCAAAGATCAGATACAAATTGATATTAAGACTAGTGTTAAAACCAAACACTTCTTAATTGGAAACCAAATTAAAAATCACATTAAATATAACTTTTTGACCAACAACAGACTTGGATTTTTTATTTATTTTTTTGGTAATTTCTGCATCTTTACTTTGAGTGGGCTTGCATGACCACAATATAGGCTTCCTCTGGCGTGTTTTCATGTTTTTTTAACCTTATGGCAAAACATATTTATCCCCCATTCAGAACAGCATCAGACCATATGTAAGCAATCCTTATCTGGACCAAAATGAGAACCCCAGGTCTAATAGCGGGTATTGACTCTATTTCTTCACTACTATAGTTAGGAGTGACGTTGGAAAACAGATTTGTAATGTTTGTAATTTGTGATGTTATAGCTAGCATCACTGACAACCCAAACATTACCATGTCAAGTGTGAAAATACAGATTTAAAAAAATTACCTACAACAACTTGCCTACCTGTTCAAATTCTTTGGTGGAAATTTATTGTCAGCTGTTGATGAATGGTGCTACAGACAATATCCTTCAAACTTCTATGATGCTGCTGACCCTGGCAATGACTCAAATACTACAATAAAAACCTGGACTTTACCTAAAGTAGATGTCAATATGCCAAAAAAATTCATGTCACGACTTTCTTGAAGCAACATGACAATTTATGTACAATACAACATATTTATAATGCAGTAAAAAAAATTACTAAACAGGGAATTTAATAGGGTTCTTTCCCCACACTTTACTAATATTGCTTAAAAGAAACATATTTTGCAAAATCAACTTTTAAAGTTATTAATAGCTTAAGAGCTGGAGGTATATTTGAGATACTTTCCCTCTAAGTCTCAGAAAACACTGTACTGAATAACCAATTTTTTAATGTCATAGGTAAAAAGACAGATTATGACTAGGATCACGATAACATTTTACTTACATTATTGCCAAGTCCTAACTGGGAGTAAACAATTTAGAATTAAAAAGGTTATCTTTGGAGCTACACTGGAAAAGTGTGATCCTTAACACACCTGATGAGCCCGACAGATGAGGTCCATGTCATGTTTATGGAGGAACTTTGTGACCACATCAGCTCCAAAAGTGAAAGACACACCGCGGTCGTTCTCGCCCCAGCCCAGCACATCTTTGTCTGGATCAGCCCAGAGCAGATCACAAAGGAGGCCCTGGTCTGGCACATCGGTGGGACGCATTACCCTTCGCACCTGCTCCATGGACTGAAGATCAGGGGACAAGCCTGCAGAGAAGCACATGAAGTAGACATATGCATTCAATCAGATGAAGATTGAAAATGACTTTTGAAAGGAAGTGTAAACAACTTCATTTTCAAAAACACTATTCATTGAAGCATTGTTCTACATATGCATTATCAATCTTTCCCATTGGTTTAGTGCTTTGACAGGATAGGATTGGCTACATCTGTGTTCATTCATTCACTGCCTGCACAAAAACATTTCTATCTAAATAAATGTTGAATGATGAATATTATTATTAATTTGATGAATATTATTCATCAAAAAAAATATTGTAGCAGGCCTATTTGCTGAGACATTGAGAAAAAAATTACACAGCAACAGCAGAGATGTGCATTTTTAAAGTAGGATCATACCTCCATGGCAACAGAAGATCTTCTCATCAACAATGGCTGCCACAGGCAAACAGTTGAAGCAGTCAGTGAAGGTCTTCCACAGTTTTATGTTATACCGCCGCTTACCTGCAGAAGAACAGTTACTTTGTCACAATCTTATCTCAAAACCATAAAACCTCTGCTGCAGTCTTAACAAATAACACTTTACATAACATGACACTGGATATAGCTTGGAATACAGAAGATACTTCCCAATAACACTTGTTAGGCATCAACATGCTTACATTTACAGAACAGTTGACGCAAGTGTAAGAAAAGTTAGGTTTATAAGTATCTGACTCAAACTTGCCACGTCTAAAACTTTGCATAGAAAATGAATGGAAAAAACAATTTACAATTACAAATTATGACTTGAAACACTTACATTCATCATAGAAGCCATATATTCTGTTAATAGATGCGCATTCATGGTTCCCTCTGAGCAGGAAAAAGTTCTCAGGGTATTTGATCTTATAGGCCAACAACAAGCAGATGGTCTCCAGGGACTGCTTGCCTCGATCTACATAGTCACCAAGGAACAGGTAGTTGCTCTCAGGTGGAAAGCCCCCATATTCAAATAGCCTAAGCAGATCGTAGTACTGTCCATGAACATCACCTATTCAAACAAAGCATTAGAGAGAGTATATCTAAGTAGTGTGGTTCAAGCACAATGCCAATATGATGTGTGTACAAAACAAAGGAACAAGCTGAAGGCACAACATCAGCTGACAGGATTTGTCGGCTCACACTGTAGTAAGGTGTGTCAGAAATGCAACTATAACTTGTTCTCACCACAAATCTTCAAAGGAGCCTCAAGTTCAAGTAAGATTGGCTGACTGAGGAAGATTTCTCTGGATTTAAGACATAGTCCACGAATTTCATTTTCTGTCAGCTGAACATTTTTTCCAGGTCTTGAACCTTTCACTGTGCAAAAACAAAAACAAGAGGGTCAGTTCCATTAGCATGAGAATATTATTATCAACATGGTAATACTACAGTGAAAGAATGGGTAGATGGTATTGAGGGAGAACAATAATTATTTAACCACTTTTAAATAACGATTTATATTTTGGACTCTTAAAGATAATTATTAGGCACTATGGAGGGGAATTAGTTTCAAACTACGAAATCAATCAGTAAAACGACAAATGAACGTGCATGCCTAGGACTTTGGTGATCTGGGCTGGCTTTACAACTGTAGCTGTATTGACTGTAGCCCGACAGTGAAGTTAGCATAAATGGCTACCTCTGTAACTATTGAGCTAAAACGCTTACCTTCCAAAAGACGCTGTATAATGGAGTCGATGTTAAGTTTATCAGCTTCTGCCATGCTATTGTTGTAATCGTTTTTACGACGTTTTGAAAAAATAAATGTAACTATTACGCTCCGTGTTGCCGTTCAACTAGTTTAGCGTTAATCGGCTATCGATTGCCAGCTAGCTAGCTAACCTTGGGACAAAAATGGCAACCTCAAAACTGAGGCTCGTCGAAGGACTGTTAAATTTTTGTTGGCTAACATGTACTTAAAATGTTCGCTAATCAACTCTGCTACTTCTGAAAGTCACAACTTTAGAAAAAATAAATGATTTCTAGTGCCAAATATGTCTCTGCGTAGCTACTAGCACCACGCCATCGACAAAAAGAGCCTAGCTCTAACAACGGTTAGCGGCGGCACACACTCGCTCTCAAGCTCCCATTGGTTGTTTACGTCGATGGCGGATTCCGGTGAGCATTGTTTTCATCGCTGATTGGATATTTCGAGTGCCTGTCAGGATTTGTCGATCTCAAACATAAACGTAAAATAACAGTATTTATTTTATTCGTCTTACGTGCAACTATTAACATCGTCTCAAGTAGCCAACAAATGTTAACAACTGCTAAGCTGTCCATGTTTATAGCGACGCATTTGCTTGTATTTTATGGCGTTTATTGCGCAGTTGAGTAACTCCCCGGAAGTGACCAAACAAAGCGAACCGTAGACGTTTGTGGTATGACGCAATGTCGTACAGCCTGGCTGCAGTGTGGTTCATTCTGAAGTTTACAGATGGCTTTTTGATAGTTTACTGAAACAAATATGACACAGATGCGGATTTTCGGCGGTTATTCTGATTTATGATATAATCAACAATAACACCTGACCATGAAGTTGATCCATAAAGACATTGAAAAAGATAATGCCGGGTGAGTGACTGGTGTTGTGCCTATGCTAACTGGCTAAGCAGCATGTCCCAGTGTTGATAAGTGTACAGTGTATTTCCTACGTGGATTTACGAGGCTCCGATACCTGTAGTAGTATAAGGCAGGTTTATGTATGTCCATATTCATAAATTGCTTCATACTCACTTAACAAACAAAAAAAAAAGATCATTGTACTAATTTGACTAATGCACTCTGTTCTTTCAGTCAGGTCACATTGGTGCCTGAAGAGGCTGAGGATATGTGGCACACCTACAATTTACTACAAGTTGGTGACAGCTTGAGATCATCCACTATCCGGTAAAATCTGCTCTACGGCTCTTTAAAGTTCAATTTTGTTAGTCTCCTTGACACTTTGTTGTTTTCAGAAAAGTTCAGACTGAATCCACGACTGGGAGTGTAGGCAGTTCCAGAGTGCGTACTACTTTGACATTATGTGTAGAGACAATTGACTTTGATTCTCAGGCTTGCCAGCTCAGAGTAAAAGGAACGAACTTAGAGGAAAATCAGTATGTCAAGGTGCAAATGATATATAATATAATATTTATGTAAAATTATGTCTTACTGTGACATAATAATCAATTTTTTTTGTTTTGGCATTTTCTACTGCTCTTTAGATGGGCGCTTACCACACAATTGAACTGGAGTTAAACAGGAAGTTCACGCTTGCCAAGAAAAACTGGGATAGTATTGACTTGGATCGAATTGGTAATTATTAATTTAAATACAATAACTAGATTAAAAAAAACTTCTCCAAGCAATAGCTTACATTCCCTTGCCTTTAGATCAGGCATGTGATGTTGCACAGAAGGCAGATGTGGCAGCTGTTGTAATGCAAGAGGGTCTTGCAAATCTTGTTCTGGTGACTCCGGCTATGACTCTGCTTAGAGCAAAAGTGGAGCTCACTATTCCACGCAAAAGGAGAGGCAGCTGCACTCAACATGAGAAGGTGTTTCTTTTTTTAAGCAAGATTGTCACATGCCATTAGAATATTAACATTCTTCATCTGTATAGGCACTTGAGAGATTTTACGAGGCAGTGATGCAGGCAATTATACGTCACATCAATTTTGATGGTAAGCTTACTTAATCATTGACATTTTCAGGTAGGTTTAGATTTATTTCTAATATTCTCCACAGTGGTGAAGTGCATTCTTGTAGGCAGCCCAGGATTTGTGAAAGACCAGTTTATCACATATCTCTTCAAAGAGGCAGTTCGACAAGACATCAAGATACTACTTGAAAACAAACCAAAATTTATGTTGGTTCATTCATCATCAGGTCACAAATATTCTCTCAAAGGTATGAGCTGTTTTGCAGAAAAGGGGAAAAACACCATGCATTGTTTATGCTTTGGCTAAATGTTGTATATTTTCCCAGAAATTCTTTCTGATCCTGCTGTAACCAGTAGACTGTCTGATACAAAGGTAAATTTTGTCCTTTTTTTCCCCTGAATTTCAAAGAACCGTATTTACCAGTGTAAAATCTAATAGGCTGCAGGAGAAGTTAAGGCCCTGGAAGAATTCTACAAAATGCTTCAACACGAACCTGACAGAGCATTTTATGGGTAAGGGATAGGTTATTACCCATAAAGTATAGGTTTTGTTTAAATCATCCAGTAAAATTCTAGTCTTTGATTTTCACTGACAGAGTGGCTCATGTTGAGAAAGCAGCTGATGCATTGGCAATAGATACCCTGCTGATAAGTGATAAGCTGTTCAGGTATATAACACACATTATGAAATAATTTGTTAAAATCTATAATTGTGATGTATTTTTATTTTGTGTCAAAAAGTGGATAAAACTAATACTGTATGCTGTATTTCTTTTGGTGTTTTTTGCTTGTGCAGACATCAGGATATCGCAACAAGGAGTCGTTATGTGCGTCTGGTGGACAGTGTGAGGGACAATGGTGGAAATGTCAGGTGAGATTGGTATAGATTATCATTTAGTTTTCCTTAAATTACTTACAATGTGGACATTTACATCAGTATTATGATCAAATTTCTTCTAGCTTTGATGACTCTTTTTTTTTAAATTATTTGTCAGTAATATTTGTTTTGTGATTGTGCAGAATATTTTCAAGCCTCCATGTGTCTGGTGAACGTAAGTGAAAGACAGTTTTTGTAATTTTACGATAAACTGGTATTCTTCAAGAAACAGTTTCCCATTGTCTTAACTATGTACTTACAGAACTGACTCAGTTGAGCGGAGTGGCAGCCATCTTGCGATTTCCCATTGCAGATCTCTCTGAGCCTGAAGATGACAGCAGTTCCGACGACAACTAAGAGTAATGACTAGCAGAGAAAAAAACTATGCTGATCAATGTAGTTTGACACAAAAGGTAATAGCTACAGAGAAGTGGCCGAAGTATTTTGCATTATGTCCATTGCCTTAATATTACATACATTATTCATGAAGGGATTAGTGTTATGCCAATTAAAATAAATACAATTGCAAAATCTAGATGAAAATTTTTTTAAGTAAACAATGTAAATATGCTGTACCATATGAACCCAAAACAATTAAATTACTAAAGTTTTCAATCAGCTTTTTGATTCTTGTTTCAATTTTAATGCTTGACAAAGAAATAAAAGCGATAAGGCAAAATATGAAAAATAAATATATATTTTTAATTAAATATAGTATCTTATGTAACATTTACAAAGCTATTTTCATTATAGGCTTTTTCCAAACCCAAAACTACTGCATTTTAGTTGGCTAAAAATTCAAGTATGATCAGCAATTGGTATATTTGAATCCCTTACCTTAATTGTTCATAGTCAGGCAAAATATATTAGCAGAAACTTCTCATATCCACTGTTACATTCATTGTCGTTTTCTGTTTAAAAGCATTTTCATATGTTGGTACAATATGCACTTGGCTTTACTCTGTAGGGCATTGGTAACTCTTAATCCAGGCTAAATCTTCAAGTGTGCCCCAATGGAGGTAGATGATGGAACATATGACCATGACATGCATTATTTGGTGGCTGTTCCCCCAGTTGTCGAACAGGCCTGGGCTGAAGCGTTCTGGGATCTGAATGATGTTGACCACACCTCCTAGCACAGCCAAGGAGTCCATGATCACAAAGAGTCGCATAGAGTTAGGGCTTCCCACGCCACTGCCATAGACTCGAAACAAGAAGAGACCAAAGCGGAACATGGCCTGCCACACAAAGGCTCTGAGGCGGAGGACATTAGTGCGTGCTGTAGTGGCACAGTAGATCCCATAAGCAGATAGTAAGATGTAGATCAAGAGGGCAGCTTGCTGTATGGTGGGGTAACACAGGAGGGTGATGTGGATGATAGGAAGAGCACCTGATGAGTAAATGCATTTACAGTTACACAACATTATTTGTATTTATTATGACTACAAGAGTAAAGTATTTGCATCTTGAAATCATTCATGTCAGCTGTTCTTTAAAACTGAATCTGTGATCTACCCTTAATTACAACCGCCTCGATTGCAATAGTGTAGCTTAGACTAAGCAGCATAACAACATGATTTGTTAGTTTTTTAGCTCTACTAGCATCCCATTATAGGTTGAATCATTTACTATATATGTATATATCTCTCTCTAAACTTGACCCAAAGCCTATCGAAACTGACTTACCCAATGTATTCACCAGGCAGACCCCGAACATGTCTAGGGAGAGCAGTGTGTCATAAACCTGCTCTCCCCCAATATGGTTCATAAATACATGGTACAGCACTGAGCCTATGGTGGGGCTGAGGCAGGCCAGGTAGTGAGCTACACAGAGCCACATACAATCCACCTCCATCCAAGGGATACTGAACGGCAGTAGCACCAGGAAGAGAAAGAATGGGATGCCTGTACAAAAAACAAAACATTGTTTTAAGTAAAAACAAATTGAATTGCATCATTTACTTCCGTTAATAATTGTGTTAGCCCTTGTTAACATGTACTACAATGTACAGAGAACTTCAAGACGAGAAGTTCAAGGCTATGCAAGTTCCAGGTGGTCCATGTCACATTATCATCTTATGGATTAAGAAGACCCACAAAACGTACCTAGATGTGCAAAATATGCATTAGCACTTTATGTTGTTTAAGTTTGGTTGAGAGAAGGGCGTATTTGTACATAAATGAAAAGTGTCAGGGAAGGTTGTTAAAGACCAAGCTAATTGTGGGATATTTAGAGGATGAGGATTCCCAGGACAGATTACAGCTAATGCCCCATATCCTCATTATTCTCTGTGGCGGGTATGCTGCTAAGTGAGAGTCCTTTGTGAATAATTTTGTGTTTAACCATAACTAGAAGAATTAGGGTTGGGATTGTATGTTATGACATTAAATACTTAGTCTTTCCCTCATAGCAAGATTATTTAAATTCATGATGTGTTTGTTTTGAAATAATTAAAAAACAAAAGCAAGAATTTACAATTTTGTGGCGCTTACATACCATGGGTATAAATGTTCCCCAGCTCATTGTGCATGTAAAAGAGGCTCCTGAGGCATTCCTGTGCTGTGGACACTGGCCGGTAACCTGTCAGCACAAATTTGTTGAACTGAAGATGAGTGGGAGTTTTGGCCAACTCCAAGAGCCGTGGTCCTTTGTAAAGCATCCTTGTCCTCCCTCCTTTGTTGTCTCATTAAGCTGAGATTCATAAGGTCACGTTCTCCAAAAGACCACATTCATGATAGTAAATAAAATCATAACTATTGCAATTTTGTGTACCTCAGAGACATGCCTGAACAGGTATGGTTCAAAGTAGACAACCTGAGCTGGCCAAGTGGCATGCTTTCAGAACAGCCAATCAGCACAGCACTGGGGGATAATGCTGGGTAATCCTCACAAACAGCCTCGTGCACATAGGCAGCTGCCCCTGTCATGACACCCTGTAACTGGCTCACACCTTAACTTCATGGTCAAGTTTTAAGCATAGTGCATTTTCTTAAACATTATGGTGCTAGTCTTTTCAATCCATAAATCTATTGGCAAATACAAAGGACAGCAACAACAATAAAAACAAAAACAAAAAAAGATTATGAACTAGGTATTTTTTTTATTTTGCATCAGTAACATGCTGTACATTATTACACAGAATGCCAGAAATATGAAATCTCACAGGTAAAATAAATTAGACTGAACCTGTTGTAAAAAAAAAAATTGACCACAACTAACAAATATTTTCCATGTACACTGAAACGTTAAGTGCAAGACAATATAGAATTTAAAGTACATATTAAAAAGGTTTACACTTTTGTTTTATACAAATACTCAAAACATTGGTTAGCCTATATAATACAAAGACATTAACATGACATTTTCAGTTGTTATCCTGGAAAAAGAGAACACATTTTATTGATACTCTGTTAAAAGAGTTCAGTTTATTGCTTTGTACCTTTATAGCCACCATTCCCATTTGCATTCCCAAAAAAGCCATTCAGATCATATTTCTCGTCAGTTCCGCCTAAAAGGAAAAAAAAATGTTTTGCATTGTAATCAGATATTACCATATGGTCATCTTTGGTGTGTACCTTGCGGATGAAAGTGCAGTTTCAGGTGCTGCTGAATGTGAATCTGTTGTGGCATTTTCTGTCCATCATCTGTTTGCTCCAGTCCCTGGGAGGCGATCTGAGACTCTGTGACAGGGGCAGAAGCAACATTGCCTTTAGATGCTCCATAAGCAGTTACAGCAGCGTTTACAGGCAGGTAGGGCGCAGCAGAAGGGAAGGCCACAGAAGACTGAGGCGTGGGAGCCGCAGCGAAGGCAACAGCTATAGGCAGCAAAATATAGCTTGTTATTGATGATTTTTTGCTATAGGCATCTTAATTTATACTATAATGTAGACATTTTACCTTCTGGTTGTACTTGTCCACTTATGTAGCCCACGTTATCTGAAAGACAATCAGTTGAGCAGTTGTACAAAAAAAAAAAACACCATTGACACTGTAAAGAGTTTGTGTGCATCTACCAAATCTGTCCATGGAGGTCACCTCTACTGCAGCAGATAGAGTTGGGGTTTCTCCTTTCACTATAAAGATGAAAAACAAGGTTAGGATTAAATCCTCAATTGTGTACAGTAAAGGTATGTTTTTTCTCCCTAATTTTTAACCGTAAGATTTTGCACCAGTGGCCGATTCAAGTGGCAAGGAGTCATAAGGTAGACTAGCAACCTCTAATTAAAACACAAAAAATCCAAGTTAAAATTATTCCACAATTCAGTTTAATAAAACTTTAAAATGAAAATACCTGATCTGATGGCAGATGTCTCAGGTGGTTGAGATTTGTATTTGCTCTGTCCATCTTTAAAGAAATTCATCCAAATTAGAACAAACATATAAATACAATCATTTTTGACAATAAAACATTTCTGTACTGTACCATATTTCCCTGCAGACTTTGCAGCACCTCCAGTTCCAAAGGCTTGTGCTGCATACGGTACCTGGCTGCCCCCTAAATCTAACATGAGCAATATTAGTACTTTTGCTTGAAAAATAATAAAATATTGAAATGATATTTACTGCCATATTGTCCAATTGCTTTCCCATTCTGTCCCACTGCCCCAAGTTCGGTGCGATAGGCTGAGCCTGTTGATAATCACAGTCTGTATAAACCTCACTTAATTAGGATTTTTTTTTAAAAACCTACCATATTTTTCATTAGATTTGGGATTGGGCATTTGTCCAGCAGTTTGAATTTCATAGGGCATTCTGCCGTAGCCTGTAGAGAAAAATGTAACATCTCAAAACTGTCCTAAAACAATACGTAGACGAGAGTAATGAAAGTGCTGCATACCATATTTGCCTGGATGCTGTTGTCCGTTGGCTGATCCTTCAAACCAGAGACATGTGTTACTTACACTGTCAAGCGAACTAAATTGACAATTTTAAATATGATATTTTATTATATAACTTACTGAATTTTCCAGAATTTCCACTAGTGACTGGTCCATTTGAGCTGCCACCAACTTTACCTACAAATAGCAAACAATCACACATTTTTAAGTGTGAGGAAATAGTTTTCCCTCTAATGAACATTACCATATTTTCCAGCTCCATTAGCAGCTGAGCTGGACGGACTGCCCCCAAACTGCAAACCACCAATTCCTGAACACAGTTATTACAATGACCCGGTCATCAAACCATTAACAATTTATGTTTTTAATAATAAACACACCAAATTTAGGATTTTGGCTCCCAAAAGGCAAAGTACCCATTCCTAAAACACAAACAATATTTTAATTGAACTGCAACTAGCTGTAAAAGATTGATTTTATTATAGCGCTTACCACCATATGCCCCATTTACTTTTTGACTAGGTCCATAACCTGCTGCCTGGGGCTGGAATCTGTTTATTCCTATCAAAACATTATCACTCATTATCAGTATTTATATTATTCTAAATATATGATAATTTAACAAACTATAGTTATACCATCAATTCCACCAGGAACCAGTGAGTCTCCAGTATATGAGTTTGGTTTGGCGCCAGCAGTCATTCCAGACTTGCCCTGAACAGATGAAACTCCCTGGCCTTGAAGACCTTCAAAAACAACTCGGAAATAACCATATTCATATTGAAATCTTCCTATGAGTGAAGCTTAAACTTACTTGCCAAGTCAGGCTGTACCCCACCAACATTTCCATTTCCATATCCTGAGAAGAAACACACAATGTACAAGAGCTCATCTTGACTAAATCAACTGTTTGCATTACGAGAGAGATAGTGGAAGCTACCTGACTTGGACTTTCTAACGGCACCACCTGTGAAAAAAATTCACACTGTATCAATTAAATAAACATAAAAATAGAGAATTAGGCAAACCAAAAAACAAATTACCAGTTCCAAGGTAAGCTCCCGGACCATATCCTGACAGGAGAGAAGTCAATGAAAGGACAACCTCATTTAATACTTAATACTTAATTCATTAAACAAATAGAACAATTACCAGTTTTTGCTGCATACGGATACCCAAGATCTGTCGAACATGTATAACATTTAATGTCAGTAAGTTACCAGAACATCTTTTATGTATGGAAAATAAATCATACCAGCTCCAAACCCATTGTTTTGTCCAATACCAGCATATGCACCTTGGCCTATTGAAACCAAGTGAGGAATGAAACAAAAACAAAAAAAAACACTGAATGTTGTCCTGGTTGGAACACTCACTTGATTTGATTCCTCCATTTGAATAACCCCCTGCGGCTCCAAACCCTGAAAATAAAACGTACAAAATTATTGTATGTTCCGAGAGGTGTCATGTACATCATCATCAATACCAACCATTTGCCTTAGAACCGTATCCACCTGGACCAGCCGAAGCACCTGCTCCATAACCTACATATAACAATTATGTGTTTTGTTACTCCCCTTGTAACGAAGTTTTAATATAAAAAAGGTACCTTTGGTGTGTGGCAAAGATCCAGCTCCTGCATAAGCTCCATATTCTGAGATCACAGAAAAAAGGTTTACAGCATTTATTGTTTGCTATATATTTGTTTTTAATGCCTCCCATTTACCAGGTCTAGGTATTTTCATCCACTGTCCATTGGGAACACCCAAAGGTCCACAGTCTGACAAAAATCAAAAATCTATTAGCTCACCATTTGTGCAGCTTGGTAAGAAAATATAAATCAAAGTTTTACCAGGTTGCACTGCCCCTTGCCCCTTTGTGGCCATTCCCCCAGCTGCTGCAATAAAAAATAAAAAAAACATGTTTTAGAATATAGGCCTAAATGTTACAACATCTGCTCAAGTGAAGTCAGTGCATTATAAAGAAATGCGTTACTACCCATTACTACAACACAAAGCAATACGTTTTATTGTATTATACTGATTTATTTTAATTAATATGATTTGGCATTCCTGTTTGTAGCTGAATATTAAAATATTTTTTCTAAGCAGCTCAACTCAAAACAAGACCTCATTAAGATGTGTGGATGTCTGCATACATTAGCTTCATTAAAGGAGACCTATTTTGTTTTTGTTTTTTTAATAATTAGTAAGAAACTAGAACATAATGCAGATCAGTAATTTTTTTCATTTTTTGTTCATTGTAAAACAAAAAGTTTATCTAAAACAACTTAAAAACAGAAACAGCTCTACTGATTTCCTGTTCAAAACTGCTGAACTGATAAGCCCCGCCTCTTCATTTTAAAATTTAACTGTAAAAAGCAACAGATTTTTAAAAACTATATTTTATTGTTGTATCTGTGCATATGACTGAAATACTTTGTCTGCACTCTTTATTTCTTTACTTCTTTTTAAAGTAAATTTTATGCTGATTATTTAATTATTGTAATTTTGATGCATTTTCCTGCCTTGTAAAGCACTGTGAATTCCTTTGTGTATGAATTGTGCTATACAAATAAATTTGCCTTGCCTTGCCTTGTTGAAAAGTGGATATGAGACAGTATTGAACCATACATGTTTCACTTTGAGTATTAATCTTTTGAATTATAACAAATATAGACAAGTGGGAGGGGGTAGGTGGTAGGTGAGAACGGGGATTTCTGAGCACTTGAGCTCCAGCTGAAGAACAATACAAGATTACTCCAACATGTATGATTCAATTCAAATATAACTTTGATCAAACTAATGATAAAGTAAGGCCATCAATACAAGGTTAAAAACTTAGAAAAGTGAATTTGACATAATAGGTCCCCTTTAATAAACACACCAAATTAAAAAAACAGTTTTACCATAAACCCCACCACCCATAAGCCTATTGGGGGTTGACTGAGGACCCGGTTCTGAATTCAGGACCTTAGGGGTCAAACCTGCACTTGCAGCTGCCTCTGGGTCAGAGTCACTTTTAATTTGGGTTGATTTGGTTCTTTCAGTCTCCCCTTCATTTGGGTTATACCCCAAAACAATATCACTTTAATATATCACTATATTATATCACTATAACACTTTGCCCAGGAACTTCAATTCCCGTCACATAACCTAGTGGCCATACATCATTAGTTTTACAGGTGCATGTTAGAGGCCTTTTTCTTTTCATAACATCCCTTTATGAAAAGTTGGGTACAACAGTATTATGAGTAGCTACTTGCCTTGTGGAAGCACAGCAGCTGGTTGTAAAGTGCTGCTGCTCTGTGTGACTGCTGTAGCCCCAGATACTTTGGAACTCTTTCCTCCTGAGCCAATGAGCATGGGGACAGGCGTGGGGCCAGATTCAAGACTGTACTGAGGCCCCGGAGCAGGCCCGACTGTGGCCTGAGAGGCCAATGACTCCTGATTGAAGATCTTGCCCTGCAGCTTCGAGTACTGGTCAGAGGTCACCATCCCTAGGAGGGCATCAGTCTGCTCAGGACCCACTGATGCAACACCCTGAGACAGGGACAACTGAGGAACGAAGCCCAGAGGAGCAAATCCCTGGTGTGGGGCAGCAGTAGGCTGAGCAGCAGAGAAAAGTCCCCCTTTTAGGCCTTGTCCCCCAAGAGCACCTGCAGGCTTTGGTTTTCCACTTGAAATGCCATACCCTAGTTAAAATATTTGGTCAGATCATATACAAACAAATCCAATGGCCAAATGTTTGAAAAACATTACCAGCATTCTCAACCCCAGCGGTCTGTCCTGGAACTCCATAACCTAATCAAATTGATAAAGTTACTTTTTTTCAAAAACAAAAACTTTACAATTCAATTTTATTTCCATACACATTCCGGCGGCCCTTCGAAGGGCCGTCCCACTTTTTCTTTAAAGTGTCTTAAAAATACATACTATGAAGAACCTGGAAAGGTTAAATATAAAAAGCCCAGTGTATCCCTTTTATTTAGAGCAACGTCGGCCATTCTGAGATGATCCACACTCAGGTTTCTACTGTAAACCTCCAAATAAAAAAGTCCCCAAAAATTCCAAAATTTTAATTGGACTTTTGCTTTGGCTCCACCTAGATGGTTTTGAGTAATTTTGGGTCCCTAAAACTCATCTTTACCTCAATTACCGTCAGTTTTTACAGAGGAATTGTCAAAACCCAAAATATGTCAAATCTACCAGCTATACCATTCCTTATAATATATCTACCAAAAAAAAATGTATGCAGATTTTAAATTTTATTTTTCTTTTGCTTGGAGAAAGTTCTCACTTCTGATGAGAGCCTATTGGACATCAGAAGCCAAAACTTCAGAGATACAGCTTTAAAAAGACGCCAGCCATTTGCCTGTGCTCCAAAAGGTTCAGGAACAGTTTTAGTTTGAATTTTTACTGGTTTTAGTCAGGCGTGTGAGGCAAAAAAGGCCAGAATGAGAAGGGGTTTTGAAGAGTAATCAACAATACCATTGTTTTTTGACCCGATTCCTTTGATTGCACCGGTTCCAGTTGCAGCTGATCCATAACCTGAGAAGAAATGGTAACTATTATTTTTAACATACTGTCCAGAAGTGTTTTATTGACTCTCAGTCACTGGACTGACCTTTAGGCTTGCCTCCAAATGCCCCTGCTCCTGCTCCGTTTGTGTAGCCTGAGGAGTTTGAAAAAAAAAACCCATAAAGATTAAAACAATTGAAGCGTTACACATTTGAAACATTAAATGAAATACCTGACTGAGGTTTCATTGATCCTGCTCCTTGCATGTTATATCCTGTCAATGATTTGAGTACAGTTGTGAAGATAGAAATTTAGATGCAATAATAAATTTTTAGGTAGTAACTTTGAGTGAAAACACACCACTTGGTTTTGCTCCATAGCCGTTGCCACCATATCCTGGAGAGTTTAGTTTAGTTTATATTCTATAGTTAATGAAAAGAATGTGTTTTTCCATGTAGAAAGTACTAACCTGCTTTTGCTGGTTTGTTAGCTCCACCCATACCATAAGCATAACCTTAACATAACCCAAACAACACTTCTGAATTATACAAATAATCAACAACAAAGATTTAATGGTGCTTCAAAAGAACCAACCATTAGGCATTGCTCCATTCACATTAGTGACACGGGTTCCTGCAAAAACATTCATTTCAGAAGTTATTCTTTTGCTGCAGCATGCCCTAAAAAGTCACGAGACTAACCTTCGCCATGTTTGATTGCTTGTCCATTTCCTCCACCAGCTACAGCACCAAATCCTGATCATAACAATGAAAAGTTTAGATTATCATCACACAATTGTTTACAGTGTAAACTTTATACTATTGAGAACCAACCTGGCTTTGGTCCCTTCATTCCTCCATTTCTAAATCGTGATCCAAGACCAGCACCAAAACCACCACTGGGCCTGTAGCCTTTAGGAGCAAACACGTGTAAGTATTAATCTGACAGTAAACACTTTCATTAGTGACAAAAAGATACATAACACACCTCCCATATTTTTGGCTCCATATCCATTACCAACATAGGCTAAGGAAATCAGATAGTGTTAATGTCATGGTGTTTGGCAATAGTCCAGTGACTGCCTCTGTACCTGAGCCTTGCTGTCCCACTTGTGCTGGTACTCCCGACCCTCTGAAAGCTCCCATGCCAGCGCCTGAAATGGCAAAATAGTAAAATAGTATAACAGTAAAATGTATAAGATAGACCTACTGGTAAACTTTGTTGCAACCTGCTCCATATGATGGTCGTCCATATCCCTTCATTGGTTTTG